>JASAMZ010014010.1:12500-81381 GCA_030248115.1 Linhomoeus sp. GSCO2_2 | reverse complement strand
ACGTGACACACACACAGTATCACAACAGCTTACGTACCATCAAAATTTTGGTTTGACTTCAATATTTCAGACGACAAGCGTTAGCTGAGTTTCGGTCGCTACATCTAGACTCAGCCACGCAGTGCCAGCGCGACCATCATCAGTAGATGACTGGCACTAGTTTATGCAACAATTCACTGGATGCGAAATTATCCTTTATTCAACATAATAGCACAAAATTTTTTCTCCTACACACTTCTTGCTTCTTGGAATTCTTGTCTTCGACAGCCGCTTTCCTCTTAGAAGCTGACGGACCTCCGCCTCTTCCTCCTCCCCTGGCTCCAGTCTTGCCTCTGGCCGACATTCCGCGCCAATTTGCAACGAATTTTCTTTCAAATCGTCGAAATTATCGAAATCAGCGTAATTTTCAAAATGGCCGGCTTCAACTTTGCTTCAGCTTTCCGTTCAGCTTGCAAGGTTCCATACTCAACATAAACTCGCCACACGCACTCTGAAGCAAACATATTTTTCGCGTATACACTATACTACGGTAGCTACGCGGCACAAGCTTCTAGCATACATTTAGCAAACTCCTTCCTAGATATAATTCCATATTTTAATACATTGACCTTATAATTTTCATAAAATCGACACAGGCATTTCATCAGTTTCACGTTGCAGTACCCTCTGCTTAACATATGGTTCTGTAATTGGCGAATTTTATTCCAAAAGCCATCTTTACTTGTACATATTCTTGAATATCTTATCAGTTGGGTATAAAATGTCCCATAATTCAGACTGCTAGGTGAATTGGTGGCAACATGAGTGAATTTTATGACGTCGAAATCGAAACTTTCGGTTTTATCATACACGTAGATATCTTTCAGCTTTCCTTGAGATATTTCAAATTCTAGGTCGAGAAACGAAATTTTGTCATTTTGCAAATCCGTTTTGCCTAATTTTAACTCTGGCGGGTAAATTCTTCTGCCCAGGATTTCAAAAGCGTCACTATTTATTGTCAAAACATCATCTATGTACCTTGCGATCATTCTGTCTCTTGACACGAAGTCGTTTTTATTGGCACTTATATGTGCAAATTCCAATCGCGCAAGGCACAAATCTGCCATAGTGGGCGCCGCAGCGCCGCCCATGGGCACACCCATTCTCTGACGGAACAGAATGCCTGCAAATGATGCATACGCCTCTGTAACGACCTGTGAAATCAAGTGTTTGACCTCGTACGCCTCAAAAGAACGGCCTTTTCTGCCTTTTTCCGCAAAATACGCTATATTTGTGACATAAATCACCTGATTTTGGCCCGCGTTACGGTAACACAGGTCTACCAGTTCAAACAATTCTTTCACAATAACTTCGTGTGGAATATTGTTGAACATCGCCTCAAAATCGAACGTTGCAATATTTTTAACATTTTTAATATTCTTAACCTTTTCCACCACCGCAAGACTGTCTGAGACGGCCCAATAGTGCACGGGACCTCCATTGGCTACGATGGCATTGCAGTAGTTTCTAAAGTGTCCCTGTAACAGTCGCAATATCTTTTGTAGGAGTACACTAACTTTCTTAGTAGAAGATAGCCTCGCACCTGCTATGAAGCGAAATTTGTGTGGATTTTTGTGCATTTTAGCCGTTGCGAATATTCTAGGAATAATTTTATCCTCCAAATCGAATTTCAATCCGAAAAATTTTGCAAGCCTTTCGTGATTTTCAAACAACTTATCACTTTCCATATTCAATACTTCATACAGTGCATTTCCCTCTGAAGTGATTCCATTTTGGTCAATTTTGATGCCCATTTCTTTGCAAATACTAAGCAAATAATACTTTTTGCAACAAATAACATAATTATTTGCTGCCTTATCTGCTGGCACTACTACCATATTCTTGTGTAATTTTCGCAAATTTTTGAACGCCACATCAAAATTTATACCTGAATTTCCTTGTTCGACAGGCCGAGTAGCGGCTCTTCTAATTCTCCTTTGGATAACGATTCTATATAGTCGTAGCGCCCTTTAAGGTGGGGGTTGTGTCCGCTCCTTTTTTTTTTTTTTTTCGGAGGGGGGGGACCTCTTTTCTCCCTACTTTCGTCCTCTTCGCCAGCAATGTTTTTTTGTGTGGGAGAAAAAAAAAGGTTTTTGTGGGTGAGTGTGTGTGCAAAAATGGCGCCCGGGGGACATTTGGGGGGGCGGGGTTTTTTGGGCTTTGATTTCCCTCGCCGAGACGGTTCAAACGAACCCCTATTTGATATGGTTTCGATGTGTTTTGAACTTGTTAACAATTTGTCAGTATGCTGAAACTCCCTTTCGTGGGTGACGTTTTTGCCCCCAGGGCATTCGTGGTAGGTCGGAGGTGGTCAGCGTGATCATCATTGGATTCTACGCGTCGAGGTGGTTAGGATAGACTACTGGCGCCGCCTGGTGGCTGCACGCAACAATCAGAAATTCAAATCTTGCGGCTCTGTGTTTCCCCTCCCGGCCGGTAGGCGGCGCTGCGCACGTTTCTCCTCACGGCCGCCAGGCGGCGCTGCAGTCGCTCTCAGCAGGAGGTCCTGGCCATACAAGGGCAGAGATCGGCAGCCATCTTCAGTCCCTGCACCCACTTAACCTCTCTCCCCACCACCAACGCATACACAGTAAGGGTAGGCAAGACATAGGCGGGCACAGCATAGGCAAGCAACTCAGCAACTTGGGCTTGTGTCCTGCAATCTACAGCCTTGGGCGTATAGGGGTGCGCTTATTTGAGACAGTAGCAGGCTTGGGCTTATAGGGGGTGCTTATTAGAGAACGTTTACCATTAGGCTTATTTGTTTGCACTCTTCTCTCCAGAACATCAACCGTGCCGCTTAGGCTTAAAGGGGCGCACTCCTTCCCTTGGGCTTTGAATCTGGTGGAAAACCACCCTTAGGCTTACAGGGGGTGCGCTTATTAGAGGCACTTTCAACCTTGGGCTACCATCCGAGAAGCCGCCTATGCTTCAGCACACCGTCCGAAAGACAAGTACCGTCCGAGAAGCCGCCTATCCTTCAGCACACCGTCCCAATAAACATCTCTATACTACTAACATATTATGGTCTGGCGCTGCCGCGCCAGCCATGATACAGGTGGCGATGTGTTGTCCGCGAACTTTTTTGTCCAGCCAAAGTAAAACACGTGACAGATGGCGTCAGGTAGAGTCGATGTCGCCGATTACGGATCCGATGAGATTTGCTGTTGCTAATTTCAAAATGAGTGTGGGTGTAACGTTTGAAGTTTGAAATTTTTCAACAAATTATCTCTATTTGCAATGTTACGGTGCTTACGGGGCATGTCGATCGTGCGGACGTGCTAAAGCACCGTAGTCTGCTGAATAGACGCCAACTGAAAGTATAAGAGCGCCATTTTGAGGAGAGATGTGATGCGACAGCATGGCGTAGGCGGGAAAGCCACCGGATCGCGCGCAAAAACGTGCGAGCCGACCGAGGTTCGATCCTCGGGACCATTTTGCTTTTTTGCTGCGCTTTATTCTGGTTTTGTCATAAACGTAATAATCGGCGTAGCGGCTTCTGGTTGGCAAAATTTTTTACATAACCTTAAATCTCTGTGACCAATGCTACCAGTAGCGAGTTTCGTTGAAGACTATACCTGCGCTCACAACACCACCCGGTCGATTGGCATCTTGTCGCATGATGGCGTCGATAACACCCAGCGAAGTGTTGGCGTCCGTTTGTGTCGCTGAGTCATCATCGTAGTCGCGTCCGGTTGCTCCAAAAGTGGGCCAAGTTGTTTACCGAGCCTCAAAGCACTGATAGTTGGGTTCAGACGCTAGCAAGTTACCATCATTGGCAAGTTGTTTTGTTGGATGTGAGGATTTCACACAGCTAGAAACTTTAGGTGAACGGCGTCGTATCATGCCGATAACATATAGCGAACGCGGCGATATCACTGATCACTTAGATCAGCTGTACAGGCAACCGTATCATGGTAATAGCTGCACTTGGTTTATAGCAGACATTCTCAAGCTAATTTCTCCAGATGCGGCTAATGATGTGTATTAAGTTCACTATACTGTTCACCAAGATGTGGCAGACACAAAGTGTAGGTTGAACTTTTTTCGCCGCGCCTCAGCGCGGCGATGTGTATAAATACAGATGACGATGTGTAGTCCGCGAACTTTTTTGTCCAGCCAAAGTAAAACACGTGACAGATGGCGTCAGGTAGAGTCGATGTCACCGATTACGGATCCGATGAGATTTGCTGTTGCTAATTTCAAAATGAGTGTTGGTGTAACGTTTGAAGTTTTAAATTTTTCGACAAATTATCTCTATTTGCAATGTTATGGTGCTTACGGGGCATGTCGATCGCGCGGACGTGCTAAAGCACCGTAGTCTGCTGAATAGACGCCAACGGAGAGTATAAGAGTGCGGTTTTGAGAACAGCTGTGATGCGACAGCATGGCGTAGGCGGGAAAGCCGCCGGATCGCGCGCAAAAACGTGCGAGCCGACCGAGGTTCGACCCTCGACGACCGTTTTGCTTTTTTGCTGCGCTTGTTTCTTTTTTTGTCATATACGTTTTGACACCGGATAGCCAAACAATCATCGGCGTAGCGGCTTCAGGTTTCCAAGTCAGTCAGCAAAATCGTTTACATAAGCTTAAAACTCTGTGTCCAATGCTACCGGTAGCGAGTTTCGTTGAAGAGTATACCTACGCTCACACACACTACCCCGTCGATTGCCATCTTGTCACACGATGGCGTCGATAACACCCAGCGAAGTGTTGTCGTCCGTTTGTGTTGCTGAGTCATCGTCGTAGTCGCGTCCGGTTGCTCCAAAAGTGGGTCAAGTTGTTGACCGAGCCTCAAAGCTCTGATAGTAGGATGTGACGATTTTGCAGAGCTAGAAACTTCAGATGAACGGCGTCGTATCATGCCGACATGATATAGCGAACGCGGCGATATCACTGATCACTTAGATCAGCTGTACAGACGGTGACCTTGGGATTCTTCTTCTTCGCCTCCCTCAGCACAGCCTGCTGCAGTAGTTGAGTGAGCATAGAGTTCATCCATACTTCAACCCACGTAGTGTAACCTATTCATAGTGCTAAACCTCTATATTGCTGTCAAGAGCATATGTGCGAGTTCACCCTAAGGTCTTCGACCACGCTAAACGCCCGTTTGCGTGTTGTAGCGACATTAGCTCGCAGCAGCCCCCCTAATCGACCCAACCGACCCCCAACTCGCGAGGCGACGGTAACATTTTCACACACGGTATGTACTTAAAAACGGGCCAATAAATCCCCGGGTCAACAATCCAAAATCGACGCAACGGATATACCGCGCGCTATGTACCCCTCGATAGGGAATACGGTAGCGCGGGGTAGCGGGGGGCCCTCTCGCCCCGTCTTTTGGGTGGTCGGGAAAGGGTTAAGTCGCCGCGCGCGAACTCCAGCGTACCACCGAAGGCGCCCTCTCCCGAGAACAGATGTTTTTTCTCCAACCTTCCTCGGCGCTTTTGAAAGGCCCAGCGCGCGGCCTTCCCCGTCTCTGGCGGGGGTCAGCTGTCGCCCCCCTCAGGGGAATCGGGCGGAGAATATGGCCGCTCCCCCTTCCACCGTTGTCCCGCCAACGCATAGCGGGGTAGTCGCGTAATAGGCGCGGGGCAATCTAGGCGCCGGGAGGAGGGCTAATCGCGCCTATATAACTAGCCGGCCTCCCTCCCCCGAACTCAGTTGTTTAGTTTGGAGTGGTGAATTTTGAGAAGTTGGAATTGAAATTTGGAATTTGTTTATGGATAAAAGAAAGTTTATGGTTGTTAATGGTTTTAAATTGGAACATTGGACGGAGGGAGAAAGTCCTATCTTGAAATTGGAGACGCAAACGTGTATTCTGGGTGGTAGCGGGAACGGCAAAAATCACCTACTGAAAGTCATTGTGGAAAATTTTCAAAGGCTGTTCGGCGCTCCTATCGGAAGCTTTACAGTTACCACCCCGTTTATAAACCAGGACATTTACAAAGAGACAATCGAGTGTTTGCCCTCCGATTGTCAACTGGGAGTGTTCCCCGAAGCGAACGCCAGCCTAATTCAACATTTGCGCGACTCTAGCGACGAAGTTAACGGAGCGAAAGTGGTCGTCGTTGACGATTTCTTAGCCAGTTTGTCTAACGCCCAAGTTCAGAGGACCCTAACCGAACTAACTACAATACTGTGCCATAGACTGGGTCTCACCTGCTTCTGGCTAACCCAGACGCTGTCGAGCGGAACGAGCGCCTCTCAAACTTTGCGCACGATATTCGAACAGTCCTCTTACGTCGCTTTAACTTTTTACAAATTTGCCCTAGCGGCCAATATAGCCATAGCGCTCCAGAAGCTGCTCTTTCCATACCGTAAACAGGTTGTAAACTCGGCCGCCAGCTACTTGAGATCGAGAGGTTACAGCTACTTGCTAGTGGACCGCGCCGCCACGGACGAGCGATTCCAAATCCGCTACGCTCTCGAAAGTCCATTTTGGCATTTCCTAAATGCCTAACGGAATTGTAAAATACCTCCACCAGCAGAAGGAAGTGTTGCGGCGCTACGCGAAAGAGCTTTCGCCCGACCAAAGAAGAAACTTTCTTCAACTCCAGAGCAGTGGGAGGTTGAGACGAGCGCTGCTAGAGCTAGCCTACAACATACACAGGAGGACGATAGTCGTGCCTAAGAGTTTCAAGGGCGGCCAGCGGTTACTCGCCTTTCTGGAGAAGCTATTCGGAAAGGACGACGTGAAAGAACCCTCCTACAAAACCAAGACGCAGAGACTGAAGAAATTTATAGCCTCGCCCCATTTCGTTCGATTGTGCATTCTATTGTTGCTGCAATTACTATAGTAATGGCGTCTAAAGTTCAAACCTACGTCGTGGTTCCAGAAGGGATATTGGCTGCGACCAATATGCATTCAAAGTTAGAACTTTTGGGACAGAATTTGGATTTTAAAAGGGACATTTCGGCGATAACGAATGGACCCCTCTCCACACCCGATAAGCTCGCAGCGATAGAGGCGAAATTACACAATGACGCCAGGTTTGCCATACGTACATATGTACGTACGGTGTACACACCATGTATCTCCTCTGTACATATTTACCTCATTTTGTAGAGTCGAGGAATCGGCCAGCGTCGAACAGTCGCCAGTCGAAGAGCAACCCATAAGGTAATATACCGTAAATCCTCAAATAAGCGCCCTGGGCGCTTATTTTTTCAACCTTCTTCTCGGAGGGGCGCTTATTGGAGAATTTACGGTACCAATCGCGCGGTTTCCCAGCAATACAATTGGGTATTTTCAGCAAAGAATCGACGCTCATCGACGACGACAGCTGGCTTAGCTATTGGAATGGCGAAGAACTGCGAAAGAAGCAGCCGAAAAGACCGCTCTCTCAGGCCGCCCAGAGACTACGGAATGCTGTAATGAAGGGGGAAGAACGCGAGAAGGCTTATAGAGGCACTAAGCGCTGAGAAGGCAGTTGTTCCCTAATCTTGTGATTCGGTAACCTAGCGAGTTTCGTTCTTCGGGTGAGTCATCATTTCTCTATTTGTGCGAGTTGTAATGTTGCGAATATGATTGAATTTTTCGAGCGAAATAACAAAACACGAAACAAACAAACGCCGATAGTAGTTAAGCGTACAGGGATCTTTACATGTGATTTTCACGACGTACCGTATCTAACCTAATGTACCTATGTAGAATTTTGCCGATTTTGCACAAACTACGTTTTTGAGCATGCAGTATTCAAATATGCAATAGTTCTTGAATCTCTAAATTGACTGTAAAGATTTTATGTAGTTTTGAAACAGTTTTGTGTAAAATGATGCTAAATTTGTTTAAATTATGGTAAATTTGGTCAATTTTTCCACTTTCATAGCATATACAGCATAAACTATAGAGAATTTCCCAAAATTTCCTTAAATCTGCAGCTCAACTGTGTAAATTTTATGCATCTTTGTAACATTTTGCAGCAAAATGGTGGTAGTTTTGTGGTAAAATTAATCAAATTTTGCGACTTTTAAAGCATAAATAACACAAAATGTGGAGAATTTTGTCGAATTTACTTACATCTACAGGTCAACTGTGTGAATTTTATGTATCTTTGTAACATTTTGCAACAAAATTGTGATAATTTTGTGGTAAAATTAATCAAATTTTCTACGTTCATTGCAACATTCATTAAAATTAGTCAAATTTTGCGACTTAAAGCATAAATAACATAAAATGTGAAGAATGTTGTTGAATTTACTTACATCTACAGGTCAACTGTGTATATTTTATGCAATTTTGTAGCATTCTACACCAAAATTTTGCTAATTTTGTGCTAAGTTATACAAAAATTTGTAAGAATCTGTAGTTCTTTTTTACTGAGTTTGTGATTTTCCTGCAAATGTGGCAAAACTCTGTGTCAGTACTACAACAACTGAACATCGCAATAGGGAGTACTACTGCATAAACCCGGGATTATATGTACAGCCAACAATTCCCACACCCTCGATCTGCACTTCTTCCCTAAACAACCCCAAAACTCGCACATTATAGTCTTCCGTAGTAGGGGATTGGAACTGAATCATGAGCTGTGTCACTCCCGACCTGCTGTATCCCTCCTCCATCTGCTCATCGTCTGTTATGGGTCCCCTGGTCGGCCCGGCCCCAGCTATAGCATTGGAGCCGCTCAAGTTGATTACGTAATAGGTCGTCCCGCTTGCCCATTCGACTAAGGACAAAGGGGCGAAGAATCTTCCCTTTCCACCCACAAGTTCGTTGCAGAGAGTTAGTAGGCGGTTGTACCAAATCCTCACGTTTAATGGTGGCATTTCTCCGGGAATGATGTCGTGCCGCGCCTGTGAGAGTTCCTCAGGTGGAATCATCATTCCGTCGACGCTGACGGCGAGTTTGCTGACTTTACCATGGGGAATTTCGAAGGAGTTTTTACCCTGATCCATTTCCGTCGCCGTTTTCGTTAGGAATACCACGATGTAGCGGGGAATTCTTCCCTGACTTATCTGGACGTTAAAATTGGAAGAGCCGGTCTTAATGAAATGGGGCCCGTTTATCCCCAATCTGTCAAATTTGTAACGCAGAGTTTTGCCGGCGTTCAGGCCGCTGGTTACGACCGAAGTAAAACGATCGTTCAGAGTCAAATGCTCGACAATCAAAGTGGCCTTCAAGACTTTTAGTTGGAAGTCGTCGGTCTGACCCTCGTCTTTGTGTAATCGAGTCTTATCGCTCGCGTGATTCAGCGTAATGGTCACGTCGGCGAAGGGTGGAAGGCATAGCAGGGAAGGAGGGCGACTTCCGGCGGCGATTTCCAACGGAAGCTGCACTACCGACTCTATAACGTCGTTGTCCTGGGTAAGAAATCTTCTTCTTTCCCAACCCGTGTTTTCATTGATGGCGTAGTCGAAGTGCTCGGGATGGTCCGGATAATAAATGGCCATCCGCTGGAGCATGTTGTCTTTGGCTTCTTTATCGTACCCCAGGGTGTTGATCATGTAAGACACGTAGTGCTGGAATCCGGGCTTGCTCTGGACGGTCATCCCATTGATGGACAGGGTTATGTTGTCGAAGGCGCAAAGTGGCACCAAATTACACGGCGCAACTCTGTCTGTATCAGTTAATTTGCTTCCGTCCTTTTTGCGCAGAGTCCATACGAGTCTTAGCTGCATAAAGAGGGACAACCATGTGGAGTGTCTCGGTCCGACTTGAAATTTGATCAGCCCGCTGTTTTCGTTCATATAAAGAGGCTCCACTTGGGCCTGGGTAACCATTAGCACGTCGGAGGGACCGAGCTCCAAGGAGCCCAGGGGAGGGCTCGACTTTTGCTTTTTAGCGGCGGGTGACATTTTGCTTCCTCTTCTTCTTAGTCGGGGTCTTCTTCTTGTTCAGCAACTTTTGTTGCTGCAGCTGATTAAGCCGAAATGCGGAAGCTCTAGCTTGGGCTAATTTAGTGGTAAACTCTTTCTTTTGTTGACTCACCGACTTTTGTTTCCTTACTACCTTCTTCTTCTTCCTAACACCAACTCCTTCTTCTTTCACTTTCTTCTTCATAATTCACCACAAAACACAACTAATAAAGAAAATGGTTAGGTGTGCTAGCCTTTATACCGAGAGGAGCTCCCATTTCAGTTGGAAAGTGTCTTACATTTATATTGATGTGTGCAAAATTTCCAGGTTAAGCGTGGGTAGGCCAGCGCATAGTGCGACACTTGTTGATTTATTCATTGCTATTACCAACCGCGCCTCCAAAAGCAAACTTGAAAATTAAACGACATTCTGCCATCTGCGAATCTCACCAACTCGCCAGTTTCGCTACTTCTAAGCGCGAAGCGCATTTCGGTTATGTAGTCCCTAGACAAGTAGTGGGGATACACGCTTTTGATCGTCTTGTTTATAAAGTCTGTTTCTGGAGTAACATCTTCGAGAACTCCCAAAGAGCCGTGCAGTCTGTCCCCGAACAGAGCGCTCTTCTTCACAAAGTCTGCTTCGAGGTAGTAATTTTGCCTCTGGGGTCGGGGCCAGCCGAATTTCGTCAGCTGAGGCCCCACTTCAAATGGGGAGGGCTCGGCCCACCGATCCAGGAGACCCAAAGTCACCGCGATGTCGTGGGATATGGTCAGCCGCGAGGCTTTCGTCTTCAGCTCCACCCTCTTGTCCGACCTTTGCTTCAGCTCTAGGATCGGGTTGGTTTTCTCGCCCCCGCACAACTTCATGATGTGGCTCAAGTACTCTTTCAGAGTTCGCTTGTAGCAGGGACGAATAACGATGTCTTTCTCCTCCTCCTCGCCTTCTACCACACTAGTTATGAGTCCGCCGGGGAACGGGAAGAGGGAGTTCTCCACGTACCAGTTATAGTGAGTCAAACCGCAACACCATAAAACATCGTCCTCTTCATCTGTAAAGTTGTAGGGAAATGGTAAGACGTAGCGAAAGCTACACGTTCGTTCGGTTCCATAGGGCCGATCGAACGTGACGTTTGAGTCATCGATTACAACAGAGAATACTTTCAAAGAGTCATCCATTATTTCAATTCCAATTTCTCAAAATTCACCACTCCAAACTAAACAACTGAGTCCGGGGGAGGGAGGCCGGCTAGTTATATAGGCGCGATTAGCCCTCCTCCCGGCGCCTAGATTGCCCCGCGCCTATTACGCGACTCCCCCGCTTAGCGTTGGCGGGACAACGGTGGAAGGGGGAGCGGCGATTTTCTCCCCCCGATTCCCCTAAGTTGGGGGCGACAGCTGACCCCCGCCGGAGACGGGGAAGGCCGCGCGCTGGGCCTTTCAAAAGCGCCGAGGAAGGTTGGAGAAAAAACATCTGTTCTCGGGAGAGGGCGGCGCCTTCGGTGGTACGCTGGAGTTCGCGCGCGGCGACTTAACCCTTTCCCGACCCCCCAAAAGACGGGGCGAGAGGGCCCCCCGGCTACCGTATTCCCTTTGGGGGGGGGGGGGGGGGTGGTGGGGTGGTTTTGGGTTGTTGTCCGGGGATTTATTGGCCCGTTTTTCGCCGCGCCTCACCCCGCGCTACCGTGGGGGGGTGGTTGGTTGTTTGTTCCGTTTGGGGGTCCCTCCCTGGCCCCGGTTGGGCTTGTGGTAAGTAGAGTCGAGGCCTAGTCGAGGGGTACTTTTTGGTTTGTTTGTTTTTTGTTTGGCTGCGCGTTTTTATGGGGCATAGAGCGCGGTATATCCGTTGCGTCGATTTTGCGGGGGGGGGGGCGCCGCGCCGCGGCGGCGGGGGGGCGGGGGCGCGGGGCCGGGGCGGGGGGAGGGGGGGGGGGGGGGCGGGGGGGGGGTCGTGTGTTGCGCGGGGGGGGGGCCGGGGGGGGCGCGTGGGGAGGGGGGGCCGCGGGCGTTTTTTGCAAATGTGGAATTTAATAGAAATACGCGATTATTTGTCAAAATTGCATAAATTGACTAGAATACAACGTCGTTTATTGACGAATGTGAATGCAGAAATGGAAGGGTCGTATGCCAATACGGATTTGTGACATAGTTTTGCAGCTTTTAAAAATTGCAATTTCGAGATATTTTCAATCAAAATATGGAAATGTCGAAAATCGACTTTTTCACCTGATGATATAGCGGCGAAATTTCTTCAGAAATGGTCGGAGCATGGACTGCGGATAATTTGTAATGCAACAGAACTTTTTTGCAAATGTGGAATTTAATAGAAATGCGTGATTATTTTTCCAAATTCCATAAATCAACAAAAATAGAACGTCGTTTTTTGACGAATTTGAACGCGGAAATGGTAAGGCCGTATGCCAATAAGAATTTGTGACATAGGTTTGCATTTTTAATAAATTCCAATTTCGAGATACTTAGAATTAAAATTTTAAATAAATATCAAAATCGAAATTTTCGTTTGATGGCCAGAACAGCTGTTTATTGATGATAATGATGAATGTGCACTCGGAAACAGAAATGCGTACGCTGAACACAGGAATTCGCTCGCACCAAACTTTGGCAAGTTTTTTTGTTGGATGTGACGTTGGGGGTTGTTTTTTTTTTTTTTGCTCCTTTCGTGCGTGCGTTCGTTCGTTCGTTCGTGCGTGCGTCCGTTACGCTCTTAGATCTCAGCGTTGGAAAGTCGTAGGAAGGAGATCTTGGGCTCTACGGAAAGCTCTCGACTCACTGGTAATGTCGCTAAGAGACTTCGAAATTTAAAAGTTTGAATTGCGCGCGCTACAGTAACCCGAAGGTCAAAACGGAAAACGGCTGTAACTCGCTCGTCTTACGTCGTAGAGCGGCGCGCGATAGGTCAACTAACAGGTCTCGACGTGCTCTTTCGCTTGGCATTAAAAGTTTTCTTAATTACGCAAACACGCAACACGAAAAGCGACATTATCGCGTTTTTAACGCAGAAATCGCTCTAACTCGCTCAGCGTGCGTCGTACGGAGACGATCTTGGGTTGGTTGGATAGCTCTCGACTCACTGATCATTTGTTCTTCTATTGGTCGAAACTCAAAAGTTTGAATTTCGGGAGCTACAGTAACCCAAAGGTTTAAAACGCAAAACTTATCTAACTCGCTCGTCTTTCGTCATAGAAACACGATCTTGAGTTCGTTGAATAGGTTTCGGCACACTGATAATTCCGTTAAGAGAAGTCGAAATTCAAAAGTTTGAATTGCGCGCGCTACAGTAACCCGAAGGTCCAAAACGCAAAATGGCTCTAACACGCTCGTCTTACGTCGTTGAGTGGCGTGCGATAGGTCAACTAAAACGTGTCGACGTGCTCTTTCACTTGGCGTAAAAATTTCGTTAATTACGCAAACACGCACCACGAAAAGCGACATTCTCACGTTTTTAACATAGAAATCGCTCTAACTCGCTCAGCGTGCGCCGTAGAGAGACGATCTTGAGTTGCTGGATAGCTCTTGACTCACTGATCATTTGTTCCTCTATTGGTCGAAACTCAAAAGTTTGAATATCGCGAGCTACAGTAACCCAAAAGTTCAAAACGCAAAACTTATCTAACTCGCTCGTCTTGTGTCATAGAGAGACTATCTTGAGTTCGTTGAATAGGTTTTGGCACGCTGATAATTCCGTTAAGAGGAGTCGAAATTCAAAAGTTTGAATTGCGCGCGCTACAGTAACCCGAAGGTCCAAAACGCAAAACGGCTCTAACACGCTCGTCTTACGTGGTAGAGCGGCGTGCGATAGGTCAACTGAAAGGTCTCGACGTGCTCTCTCACTTGGCGTAAAAATTTTGTTAATTACGCAAACATGCACCACGAAAAGCGACATTCTCGCGTTTTTAGCATAGAAATCGCTCTAACCCGCTCAGCGTGCGTCATAGAGAGACGGTCTTGAGTTGCTGGATAGCACTTGACTCACTGATCATTTGTTCTTCTATTGAAACTCAAAAGTTTGAATATCGCGAGCTACAGTAACCCAAAGGTTCAAACAGCAAATCAGCCCTAACTCGCTCGTCTTGCGCTGTAGAGCGGCATTCGTTCGACCGTTTGAAAGAGGCAGTTGTTGAAAGGTCATTCCTAAAGAAATACTTTTGTTTTTTTTTAAATCCTTGTCTTACGAACAACTTTGTCTGCTAAAAAAATTAATCCCGGGCGATCCCAATGTTGCCTTGCAACAACCGCTCAGAAACGCGTGTGTCTTGCTAAAAAAAAAAATCCCGGGCGATCCCAATGTTGCCCGGCAAGAACGGCTCAGAAAGGAGCGTGTCAGAAGTAGCGCATGAATAGTGGACTCCGGGCGGACGCGCGTCATATCGGAAAGGCTTCGAAATACTTTACAAAAGTATCCACCCTTTCACTCTTCCACTTTAAAACACTCACAAACCACTCTGTATTAATAAAACAACTCAACTTTTTAAAAACAGCTTGTTCTGACACTATGCCTCCAGAACGACTTTTTGCCCAGGTCATTTTATGACAAGCGGAATTTCCATCCTTTTATGGCTTCATACCAGCGTAGACTGTCATTTATGTTGCTCAGAAAGGTAAGACGGCACCATTTTAGTATGTCACAATACTTTGAGTCTCAAGGAATGGCTCTTCTACATGGCCTGCATCTCCCAGTTACAATTGAAAACCAGCTGAAATTGCCCCTATATACCAATTCCAAGAATCTGACTGCGTCAGTTGCTTCTATCCTTCAAAGGAAGTATTTCCCACGTCGCATGGTGGTCCCAGAGGTTACAGCTTCGGCTGGAACGTGTCCTCAGCTCCACTTACAGAGTGGCGTCGAAATTTCCAGTTCTGCAAGGCATTTGCTAGCGAAAGGGCCGGGTTTTCGAGTGGCTCCAAAGACATTTGACATCCTAGGTTTGGGCTCGGCCACTGAAGCTACGGCTTCACTCTTACCTCAGGAGGTGTCAAATCGATTCCGTTTTGAGGTGGCCCATTTCATACAAACAAGATTATCCCATCCGCCTAAACAGAATGTCACAAAATCGGAGAGGGACAGTATCAAGGAGTTACAATTGGCAGACATCGCGATAACGACCTTTGATAAAGGCAAGGGGCTGTCGCTTATGTCATCGGTTGACTATGATGCTAAGGTCCATGAGCATCTCAATTGTCTGGATACTTACAAGCGTCTGGCCAAACCTATTCTCGTCCATCAGAAGGAGAGAGCTTCTCTCTTCACTAGGCACTTGAAACAACTAGCCTCTACTGGAGATATCTCAGCTTCGCAGAAGCGATTGTATGCTTCTACATTAAGCCAGCCATCCAGATTTTATGGAACATCTAAGGTGCACAAACCTCAGGCGCCTCTACGGCCAGTTGTCAGTATGCTGGAACCGGAGCATGACACTATTTCCAAATCTTTGCTGTCTCTCATACGGCCTTATGTCCCTTCTGCATACTTGATATCAGACACAGACCAGTTTTACAACATCCTTATGAGTCATTCTCTCTCCATGGAAGATCGCCCCTCCTTTGCTGTGTGGGATGTGAAAAGTCTGTATACAAACGTCCCTGTTGAGGACGCTCTTGGGCAGCTGAAATTGCTCCTTGAGAATGATGGAACATTGTTCCTGAGGACAACCATGTCAGTCGACGCTATTATGGATCTTGTAAGGGTGATTATCTCGAACACCACGTTCACCTATCATGGCCAGGTGTTTCTGCAGGTCAAAGGTTTGCCTATGGGTGGCAGGTTATCTGCGGCATTGGCGAATATTTTCATGCATTCACACGATCAGCGGATTTCCAGAATGCTTTCGCCTCAGGGCCTATATTGCCGTTTCATGGATGACATCTTCATTATGGATAACCAGCTTCATCTCCAGCATGATTCCATGTTGCAGATTGCGAATCAGTTCACCCCGTCCATTGATTATGAATGTTCGCTACTGCCCACGACAACTGGCCACTACTTGGATTTGAGTATTTCTTTCACAGAGGATGGCTCAATTATGACAGGCATTTTCCACAAGCCCACTGATACTAACCTTCAGATTCAATGGTCATCTGCATCTTCCTCGGTTGCAAAGAAACAGGCTCTGAGATCCTTATGCCAGCGGATGCATAAGTACTGTAGCCATGCATCCACCCTTCGTGTCGAGAGGCGTCATATCTTCCACAGCTTCAAACAGGCAGGTTTCCCAGATCGGTTGATTCGATACTATTTGGGCCATCCAGCGAGTGTAGTCCAGAGAGCTCGGCGAGAAGAAAATTGTATGCTTGTCCCCTACCTTGGTGAGCATGAGCATCATTTTAAACGGCTATGTGCCAAGTATGGTGTTGGCATTAGATCCAGAGGCGGTAAGCCTCTCGCTTCCTTTTTCACTGGGCACAAAGACAAACCTTCCTCCTTCTTCAAGAGAGACCACGTTTATGGCTTAGACTGTAAGCAATGCAATGCCATATACATCGGCCAAAGTAAGCGGGCTTTGTTGGTCCGCACCAAAGAGCACCACTATAGTAGGAACAATATTAAGGGAGCTTGGTATCCTCACAGACACCACACCCCAGCAGAAGTTGCTCGACCGCTTTACATGGAACGGAATTTTCACAAGAGGATTATCGCGGAGTCTTTCTTGATTAGCTCTGTAGGCTACAGAACCTGGGCGACTCCTGAGAAGCGCTTATCTCCAATTTGGGATCAAATTATGCCATCAGTGAGGAAGCAGTTTCAGCATTATTTGCATTCCTCGCATACTTAGAGTCGCTATGGTTTGGGAACTATAACAGAAGGGGACCATTTGTGATTGGTGATCTTAAATCTTAAATTTCATTTGCGCCTGATGATGGGATGCCAAGTAGCATCTCGAAACGTTGCGCTTTCTTGAATAAACAGCTTCTGTAAGGTCTTGCTCTATCGATTTTCGACATTTTTACATTTAAATTGTAAATATCTCTAAATTGCAATATTTCAAAACTGCAGAACCATGTCACAAATGCTTATTACCTTACGACCTTTCAATTTCTGCATTCACATTCGTCAATAAATGACGTTCTATTTTTGTCAATTTATGAAATTTCGACAAACAATTGCGTATTTCTATCAAATTCCACATTGACAAAAAATTTCTTTTGGATTACAAATTATCAGCGGTCCGTGCTCTTTCCATTTCTGAAGAAATTTCGCGGCTGGCTCATCAGGTGAAAAAGTCGATTTTCGACATTTTTGAATTTTAATTGTGAATATCTCGAAAATGCGAAATTAGCAACAGAAACGGACATCGGATCCGTACTCAGCGACCTTGACTCTACTTGACCACATATGTCATGTATCTTACTTCGGTGGCACGGACGGACGGACGGACGGACGGACGGACACACACACACACAATGTCAACCGTATATATACACCTCGCCGCGCTGAGGCGCGGCGAACAAGCTGTGTGTGTAAAAAGTTCAACCTATACTTTGTGTCTGTCAAATCTTGGTGAACAGTATAGTGAATTTCATTCGCATAATTAGCCGTATCTAGAGAAGGTATCTTGAAAACGTGTACCACAATTCAAGTGCGGCTATTACCACGATACGGTTGTCTGTACAGCTGATCTGAAGCTCAGTGATATCGCCGCGTTCGCTATATGGTATCGGCATGATACGACGCCGTTGATCTGAATTTTTATACCTGTGGGAATACGCCACATCGAACAAAAAAACTTGCCAACTGTTTGGTGCAGTCGTTCTCTACCAGGAATTTCGTTTGGTTGCGTATTTCTGCGTTATGACGCTTTTGTCAATTAATAGAATTTTGGCAAACTGTGGCGTATTTCTGTACAATTCCACAATTGCAAACAATTTTGTTTGTGTTACAAATTATCCGCGGTCTATGCTCTTTCCATTTCGGAACAAATTTCGCTGCTAGTCCATCAGGCGACAAACCCGATTTTCGACATTTTTACATTTAAATTGTAAATATCTCAAAATTGCAATATTTCAAAACTGTAGAACCATGTCACAAATGCTTATTACCTTACGACCTTTCAATTTCTGCATTCACATTCGTCAATAAATGACGTTCTATTTTTGTCAATTTATGAAATTTTGACAAATAATTGCGTATTTCTATGAAATTCCACATTTGAAAAAAATTTCTTTTGTGTTACAAATTGTCCACGGCCTATGCTCTTTCCACTTCTGAAGAAATTTCGCCGCTAGCTCATCAGGTGAAAACGACAATTTTCGACATTTTCATATTTTAATTGTAGATATCTCCAAATTGCAATTTTTCAAAACTGAAAAACTATGTCACAAATTCTTACTGACTTACGACGTTTCAGTTTCTGCATTCACATTCGTCAATAAATGACGTTCTATTTTTGTCAATTTATGAAATTTCGACAAACAATTGCGTATTTCTATCAAATTCCACATTGACAAAAAATTTCTTTTGGGTTACAAATTATCAGCGGTCCGTGCTCTTTCCATTTCTGAAGAAATTTCGCGGCTGGCTCATCAGGTGAAAAAGTCGATTTTCGACATTTTTGAATTTTAATTATGAATATCTCGAAAATGCGAAATTAGCAACAGAAACGGACATCGGATCCGTACTCAGCGACCTTGACTCTACTTGACCACATATGTCATGTATCTTACTTCGGTGGCACGGACGGACGGACGGACGGACGGACGGACGGACGGACGGACGGACACACACACACACATTGTCAACCGTATATATACACCTCGCCGCGCTGAGGCGCGGCGAAAAAAAGCCTGCCAAGAAACCACGGAGCAAACAAGTGATGTCGAGAAATCATGTAAAACCTAACCCCAAAGGAGCTCACAAGGGCAAGAAGCCAAGCAGCAAGGCCAAACCTGCACAGAAATCGACGAAGAAGGTCCCAGCCACGCGGCAGGTGTGCATTAATTGACATTGTTTGTCTGTCAAAATACACAAAACTTCAAATTTTCAGACGAAAGTGGTGTGCGGTCTGTTCTGAAACTGGCGAATGTACAAGAAATGGAACTTGCCTTGATTTGAACTTGTGATTATTTCTTCAGTGATTATCCCTTGTATTGCTGTGCACTGCCGCATTTCGTAAAACAAGCTTAGAGTAAAAACTGGGTACCCGATGATGGTTGATTGGCATTGTATAGTGTGTCGTGCATTTGAGGAGTATATTCCATAGAGTGTCAGAATAGTAAGTTGAGCATTTCTTCGGGGAGTATCGCCGCAGTAACCTCGAGTTTCCAGAGAAAGTTTGTGCCATTGTTGGGCAATCAATGCTTGCAAGGCGTATTGGTGGGTACTGATCCATAAATGGATCAGGAATGTTCGCCGCAGGTTCACTTTGGAATGAAGAGGGTCTCAATGGGACGACGCCCTTTTCTTTTGGGTCACAAATGCGGACGGCTACAGTACAGTTGCTGTAGATTGCAGAACCGCACAGTAATCACAATTTCCACATTCAGTTTTAGTTCGAATATATGGCAAAAACAAACGTTGCCGGACACATCCTTACAAAAACCTCGCTAAATACTAGCCATTTGAAAATGTCGAAATTTGCCATATTAGACAAAACCTTAAAAATATCCCTAATTTCTTGAACTCTAAAATCTGAAACTACTTGCTAAATACTTGGCAGACTATGCGCGGTACATCGGTGCAAAGAAGTTTTGAAATTTAAGCGGTTTGAAATTGTCGAAATTTGGGAATTTTGACAAAACCCTTGCAAATATCCCTAATTTTGTTAATTATAATCTCTGAAACTATTTCCTAAATACTTGGCAGACTATGCTCGATACATCGGTGCAAAGAAGTTCTGAAATTTATGCCGTTTGAAATTGTCGAAATTTGGGAATTTTTACAAAACACTTGAAAATATCCCTAAATTCGTTAATTATAAAAGTTGAAACAATTTGCTAAATACTTGGCAGACTATGCTCGATACATCGGTGCAAAGAAATTTTGAAATTTAAGCCGTTTAAAATTGTCGAAATTATGGATTTTAGACAATACCCTTGAAAATATCCCTAATTTCGTTAATTATAAAATCTGAAACTATTTGATAAATACTTGGTAGACTATGCTCGACACATCCGGGGTTAACATATGTGGGGTTAACATATGTTAACACATATGCTCGACACATATGGGGTTAACCCACCCGCCATTGGTACTACCTATGTAGGTGGGGTTAACGGTACGATGGGTTGAGTGAGGTATCTCATGGTTGTATGCATAGTTATATGTGACAGACATTGTGCAAAGGTAGACAGGCGTCTCACGACACAATAGCCAGAAACTGAACACGTCTTTGGTAAAATTGCGAAACTTCCAACTAGGCCCATAAAACGACAGATATGCCCACATTTGGATAGACATGCCAAAAACTGGACAGATATTGTAACACTTCTGAAAGAACCCATAGAACTTGCAAGGGGCCCACAAAACCACCACACTAGTTTTTAAAACTAATATTATGTTTTGACAAACTCATGTTGAGTTTTAAAATGCTTCTATAAAATTTTATGAAACTTTAGTGTGATTCAACCCAAATATCGCTTTAACGGTGTCACGCCGCACGGTGTGCGGGAGCCTGTCGAGCTGTCGAGCCCTGTCGCGCCATTCAGTGGCTCAGTGGCATTCACTGGACCCGTGTTAAATGCCAGGGAATGGCTCTGAATGCATTTTGTGGCTTATTGGGCTAAGCCAGTTTAGCCTATGAACGACAAAACATGATGAGCGTATGAATAATACACATTTAAGTGGCAATCAGTAGCATGTTTTGTGGCCTCCGGCTTCAATTTCGGACCCGGAGCATGTGGTAGTGGACAGGTAGACAGGATGGGTGGACAGGTAGAATCATTGGCTGCTGTATTTGTGAATGCCACTTATAGATTGGCATACATGATAAGTGCGTGATTACTAAGCATACTGAGAATTGTCTATTTGTGGAGGCAAATTAGTTGTTACATGTAAGTTCCTCGTCCAATTTTTCAGACTGGGGTTTTGTGACAATTGGCAAGAATTATTTCACAAATAATCAAACTAATTGGGAAATAGTTTGAAAGCTGCAGTCATGGCTGAAATGGGGAGCAAGAGCGGGAAGGGCGTCCAGCGCAAATCGGTGGCCAGCCGAATTCTGGCTGGTTTGTGCCCAATTCTAGAGAATGGTAAAACAGTTCATCGAGACGGCTCGGTGTTTCAGTGGGTTCCGCTCACAAGGCCACTGACAAGAAGAACGTCAGCCAAAACATCAAGTGTGATGTGCACGGGGGTACGTTGTCTTTTTGATGGAAGCCAACAAAGGCCAGTGCCATCCCAGTAGAAAGCCAATTCTTCAGAACACAAGACCACCGCCAAGTTCAAGGATTGCTGTTGTGGAGACTGGGCCTGCCAGGGCTGTGGGGAGAACAGCAAGGGTGGCTTTCTGGTGGCCTGCCCCAAACACGGAGGTCAGTCGAAATTGTCATATGCCTATGTCAAGCGCATATAAACAGAGGCTTCTGCTTTTGTCAATTGCACGCACAGTGGTCAGTTGAAATTGTCATATGCCTATGTCAAGCGTATATAAACAGAGGCTTCCTGTTGCAGTCACGCACCACGAGGGCAAGCACTGCAAAACCTGCCAGTGAAATTCAAGCAAGCCAAAAAGCCTGCCAAAGAAGCCAAGAAGCCTGTTGAATCTTTGTTGCTGATTTTGTGACTTTTGGTAATTTGATGAGTGAAGTTTGTTGAGATGGTGAGTAGTTGAGAAGAGGATGATTTTGTGGGTGCTCTGAGCCAGTTGCCATAAGGGTTCTGTGAAGGTTCAACATGTATTTTCATCACTGTGTTGTAGCCCTAGGATTGCCACACAAATAGGGTTGTATTTGGCATTTGCATTTGACTACAACGCATGTCTTCGGAGTCGGGTTCGGAGGCAACTGGGGCTGGGTTGGGCATTGAGCCTCCCAAGCTTGCAGAAATGACGATTGAAGATGCCGAGAAGTACCTCATGCAGAACGAGGCCTGCGTTGCCAAGGGTGGGTCATGTGCAGTCAGTGTGCTTTTGTGGCATTGTACGGTTTGTTTACAGTCAATGTGCTAATATTTAGTGAATGCGCAGAAGGCGCTGCAAGCCATCGAGGTGATCACGAAGGGCTTGGAAGACCATTCAGTGGGAAAGAGTGGGAACAGCAACAGTGTGGCCGGAGGCGGACAGACAGATAAGGTGATACTGAAGCTGCTGAACAACATCCAGTGGAGCATCTTTGACATCCACGTTTTCCTCGACAAGTTGATACAAAGCAATGTGAACATGTGATGCCTTTGTTTCATTGTCTTGATAGTGTAGTTTGGTGGCACTTTAAGGCAACTACGGCAAAGCCCCCTTCTGTGACATCTCACACTGAGAAGAAACTGGCTGAATCTGTGGCTGGTATGTCGCATTTAAAGGTACTTGAAGCACTGTGTGTCAATCACTTCGCCTAACCCTACGATTCAGCCAAGGTGAATGCGGCGTATCACATAACGGGCAATCTCATGAAGGTACTGAAGTGCAGTGAGCTGCCCAAAGAGAAAGTTCTACTGGTGCTCGATACGATACAGAAGCGACAGCACGAAGCTCTCATTGCGATCAGAGACAACTAGGCAATGAATAGGGGTGATTGTGCATTTGTGGGACAGTTGTGCATTTTTGTGTATTAGCCACTGTTTCAACAAGTATCAGAGAGGAAATGAGGGCCAAATCACTGGGAATCACTTGTCACTGAACAAAGTGGTGATTGTAGTGGTATCGAACCCAGCAGTCTCCCAGGCATAGGTGGGCTTTGCACGTGCGGCAATAGTACTGAGTGTCTTTTCGCTTGCTGCACGCCACACATGCCAAACGCTTATTTCTGGGTTTCTTCACAGTCGGGTGCGGAATGTAATGGTCTAGCCGCAGTTGGTCGACACTGGAAACTGTTGCGTAGCCCTTTTGCCAGTATGGGGTCCCAGTGACTCCACTCTGTGGGCCACCACCCTCGCTGCTTTGATGGCAGATCTGTGCCAACTGGTCAGCCAGTTTGCCCTTGTAGGTGGCCATTGTGTCATTTTCAGAGCCTCTTGTCAGTATGAAGGCATTATTGCAGGCAATCTGTAATTGGGCTACCCACTAATATTAATAAATTTAATTGTACCAATTCCATATAGGCTGACCTCTATGCCCTGTAGAAATCCCGCTTGAAAGTACCATCTCCTGCATTTGTGCCTGCGACGCTCCTGGGCGATGTGCTGATCTCTGAATAGGCACAAATTGTGTTCACAGTTGTGTTCATAGTGCAGAACATGAGTATAAGGCTATAAACAAGCTTACGCCACATCAACACCCCGCATAAACCTAATCATAGGTGGGCACTCCAAGCATGTGGCTGGTCCACATGACATGCCAGTGAATACTTCACTGGCACATGACACTGAATGCGACTGAGTATGCACTGAGATTGGAGTGATCATAACAACACTTTGATGACCAGCCCAATCAGTGTCATGTGGTGTTTAGTACTTCACTGGCACATGACACTGAATGCATGCTGAGTATGTGCCCAACTATGATACCAGTTGTAGTATGCCACAATGTCAGGTCTTAACACCAAAATTTTGTGCCACACATTGGTGGCTTTGTCCTTGACTTTTCTGTAAACTGTGTGTACTCCATCTCCAATATAGGGTATAGACCACATGATTTTGACTTCCCGATTGTCAAGCCAGCTCAAGACTGACATTGTGTCAGTTGAGTCATAACGAAATTTCACTGCCCCCCTATCAGCTTTGCCCATGCCTTGTAAAATGTCAGTAAGCAAATGGGAATGGCCTTGGGTCTTCAAACTACCACAAACCCACACTTTAAATTTTGCCAATGCATACACCACTTGCGTCATCGTGTAATAGCTGTCCATAAAGAGCTGAAAAGTAACACAAGGTTGTTGTACCCACATGATTCCCACAATATCACAGTGTACCTCATAGCCCTGATTCAGAAAATTCAGGCCACCATCGAGGGTGTGAGAAGTCAGCAAATAGAACATCCATGCCACAGTTTTGTAAGGGGTCTTGTCCATCCAGTCCACCATAGCCGCATTGTGCACAAAACTGTTCAGTATGTAGCCACTATCTGCCTCACAGAGCACAATGTACTTCAAGCCGCGTTTTATGGGCTTGCTCACCATGGTGACCAGGCCTCCGAATCTGCCCTAAAATGTGCAAAACTTTTGGCATGTCTTCAATTGTGAAAGCCAGTGAACAACATGGCAAAAGGCACTCAAGGCAAAAGGGGACATCATCTCATCGACAGCCAGCCGTAGGCCAGGGTTTTTCACTTTTTGAGAGGCCGAGAAGATGAGATTTAGAAATTGAGTGACTTTGTAATTGGAGTCATATTGCTTAGACTTTGGCTGTGAAAGACCACTGGCATGAGCGGCATCTTCGTCCACCAGATGCAGTGAATTCATTATGAATTTGAACCTATTGCCATTTAAGAGCGCTGAGATGAAATTGGACCCAAATTTGCACATATCCCAGTAGTCGTCAAGGCGCTTCATGCGCACCAAAGACATGTGTAGTAGTATGGCTATGAAGGACAGAAATTCACTGTTTGAGACAGGGTTCTTTTTGGCTTGGGTAGGGTATTTGAATTTTGCCATTCTGTTTGTCTCCCCATGGCAGTGCTCCATGGCTGGGCCAAACACATCGAGGAAGGCATCAAGTTCCTTCGTGGGACCATCATAGGCCTTGGCCGATGGCTGATTCTCTGGATTTGGCAAAAAGTGGGCTCCAGGGTTCAAATGCCTGGGAGGGGCCCGTCTCCAGTGCAGGTCATGTGGCAATTCAGGTATCTCCAACTGTGGCAGTCCAGGTGGGGGCAGCACTTCCTCCTCATCAGCCGAATCTCCAGACTCAGCTGTCTCCCACTCAGTGTCCCCATCTGTGGGAAACTCCAGTCCATCACTGTCACTGTCGTCGCTCCAATGGTTGATCAGTGGGATGCCATGCTGCTTGAGTATTGCGTTCCTCTGCCTCTTTCCAGCCTGCATAATGCATGATTGTGTGGCATATGGCGCTAATTGTGTGTGTGTCCAGTGGGGGGACCACCTTGTTGAGTGGGCTTGACGATGGCCTTGGCGAGGCTAGACGATGCTGGTGGCAGAAGACACTGTGGAATGTAGTCATCGTTTTCGAAGCCGTTGGCCAGTGCGTGATCCTGAAAATGCATGAAACAAGCTATTTCTCATAGGCATATTTTCAAGACCGTTTGCAGCCTGTACCTCTTCTCCACCATCTTCAGGTGCCACTTGATCATCCAGTTGGAGTACCGTGAGGGGACTGCGCTCTCGTGCGGCCACTGTTCATGCCGCCGGGGTTCCAGTGGCAGGCATGGGAAGCTGGGGAGCAGCGGGACCAGTGGGCAGGGGCACAGAATGAGTGGCAGCATGATGTGGGGGAGCCACTGCAGACTGGGGGAGGGCCACTGTGGGTCCAGGGGGAGCCACTGCAGACTGGGGGAAGGCCACTGGGGGCCCAGGGGGCCCAGGGGGACCCATCTCCATGGGACCGGGGTGGCCCATCACCAGCGACCCAGGGGCCACTAAAGAGGACAATGAATACAGCTCTGTCATTAGAACGCCCACTGCCAATCTGTCAACCGAAAATGCTTGGATTCCTAGTCAGTGCAGGAGGGGCATTTTGTGGCTGGGGAACGAAGACACTCTGCTGGGCCATGGGCGGGAACCATGGAGGAGGGACAGGGGCAACGGTTGTCTTGATCGACTCCATTGTGGCTGTGACCACGGTAGTGATTTGAGCCATGGCCTGGTGGAAGGCCTGCAAAAAGCCTATTAACTTCTGTTTCTGTTTCCCATACTTAAAGGCAATGCACACCCACGGTGTGCATTTCCATAGTGCTGGTGAAGTACTTCTGGGCCTCAGTAGTCATGGCCTTCAAGGCACCAACGGCCCCTGAGAGTTGGCTGGAGGCACTCTCCAACTGTGTGGCAGCCTTGCAACAACTCTCTGCCGCCTTTTCGTGCTTCTCAGAGGAATTCTCAGCAGCATTTGTGGCAGACTTCAGAGCAGTACTGGCCTCGTTGAATGCCTTTATAGCCTGCAGCAGCTGGCTGAGCTCCTCATCTCTCAGCTTTTTGGCCAATTCGTCACTCTTGGCACTCTCTTTCACTGCCTCCGCTGCCCTCTCCATTGCCCCGAAAGTAACTTCAGCGGCCTTCTTAATGGCCGCCAGCTCAGTCTTTGTTTGCTTGCGACCGGCGCTGTCTTCCTCTCTCCATTTCTCGAGATTGGCGCTGAGAGAACTGATCAATGTCAGCAAAGTGGATGCCCTGCTGTCGAAGCGCTCATTCACTGTGCCTCCCACTCCCATGCCTATCTCCTGCATCGCAGCCTTGAAGATCTCGCCCAGGGAATCACTGAGGGAGAAGGTATGCTATGCATGCATATCACTGGCATGATACAGCCACGTTGCACACCTCTGAAGAAAAGCGTGGAGCGAATCGGTCAGCTGTGACTGGGTGGTGGCATCGGGCTTTTTAGGAGGTGGCAATTTTGGGGGTTCGACGCCCTTCTTTTTGTATTTCTTAGCCAACTCTGCCTGCTGCAATGCAACATGTTGGCCTGGGATTGCAGCGACTTTGGAGGGAACCCCTGCAGCCTGCTTGGTGACTGCCGCTGCGAACCTCTGAACGACGTGGCATATTTCAATTAGAGGGACTTAGTGGGTGTGGGAATGATAAGTATAGAAAACTCATCACCCTCGTTGTCTTGGGGCAGCTGGAAGCCTCTGAGGGCGTCAATGGCCACTGCTGTATCTCGTGCAGTTGGACAGCCTTTCCTACCATTTCCCCTGTGATATGACAGTGAACTTTTTGGCCAGCAGCGGACGTGGCACTGGGAGCTTCCGTTTCGGCACCTGTGGAAGTGGGACTGGGTGCAGCTGTGGCCACTGGTGCCTCCTCTGTGGCACTGTCTGATTCGGCATCCTCTTCCTCAGCAGCGAAGTCATTGGCGCTAGGCAAGGAATGTCTCAAGATGAATATGGTATTCTCTGGCCTGCAAATACAGGCATCTCATGGGGTGATAGTCTCCACTTTGGAGAAAGGCACTGCCACTAGTGCGATTTCCCCATTGGCATCCTTGGCCACCGCAACTGTCTGCGTGATCGTGTCCACCCACTGGACCACTCCAGCAGCACCTGAGGTCAGCACCACCCAGTCTCCACTGACCATCGCCTTGCCAGTTGCTGCGTTTCTGGCCTTCGTGGCTGGCGATGTGGGCTCTCGATTGGAGGGGGTTCTGGGGCGGACGCACAGGGGGTGGTAGTATTGGAAACGAAGACATAGGGTTAAGCCACATTTTAACTATATTGTGACTATAACCACATTATTCGGAAGACATAGGGTTAAGCCACATTTAAGTATGAAGATACCTACAACGCTTACCTCTGTAGGGTGGGAGAGTGGTTTCACCACGATGACAGGGAACCCATCGGCAGATCGCATGGCATTCTTGGCAGCGGCTGGCCACCACCTTCCATCGTCCAGTACCTCCACTGGGACATCTCGCTTATAGTAACTTGCATAGTCCCCATACGCCTCCTGGAGGTGCTGAATATTAATACAGACTTCCAATTGGCATTTCCCTTGTACTATGCACTAAATGAGTATACCTTGTCTATCGCCTTGTGGGTCTGGTCCAGCTTCTCATCCCACTGCTCTTTCGTGGCATTGTTTGGCAAAAGGCAGCTCGCCTTTGTGTGCCGAACGTGGACCTCCTTTTCCACAGGTAGCTGAGGCAGGCCACTGACCCACTGGGACTTCTCCGTGGGATTGTCAGAGTCTGTAACACTGACAATCAGACACTGACACTAACAATCAGACAGACTGACAATCGGACAGACTGGCAAATCAGGCCACCCATGGCAGTGTACAAACCGTAGTTCCAGTTGAGATGTGGGCTAGAGCTGCGCTGGTGCCGCCTTTTGGTTGCGACTGTGCTTGCAGTGGCCGATCTGAGGCTTTTGCTGCGGGTGGGCAGAAGCCCCGTGGCTGCCGAAGCCTCTGAAGCTCCCCCTGTCACTGGCATGGCGGCCGGCTCTGTGGCCAGCTCTGCTTGCTGCTGAAACAACCATGCACCTATGTTACAAATGAATTCACTGGGCATTCACAACACATATTCAAGAACCACCTCATCAGGTCGATCCTTGATGTTTTCCGGCAATTCGCCGGTTTCTTCATTTACTGTAGAAAGTGGCGTTCCACCGGCGGAACCTCTCTCAGCACAATCCTGTAGACATAGACACTTTCATAGCCACAAGCCACATAATGAGGTATTCATTGGCACGCTTACCACAGGGTCCAACATTAGATTCAGAGAGCGGACTGATCGGCCAGGCAGCTGCCAAATCCGAGATGAGGATGACGGGCTGAAGAAAGGCTTGACCCCACTGACTGGCCGGAAGCTGGAGCTCTGCCGGCCAGATGGAGTGTGGGAACCCTGTGAAACATCTGGTAGGTCCACTGTAAATTCATGGAATCCAATCAAAATCCTACCCTTGAAGACATGCACAGGAGGTCAGTGATGATTTCGGGTTAACTTGGGCAGTTTGGTGCAAACCGGCAGCAAATTTGTCAACAATTTCCAACAAAGAGTGGGGTGAAGTTGGCAAAACACACTACTTCTGCCAGTGCGCTTCCCATGCAAATTGGCAGTCATACTGTAATTCACCCTGCCATACAGGCAATCATCACGCAATGCAATTCAAATAGGTATCTGGCATATCACTGGGTTACCCAGGCAGCGTACACTGAATCGCACAAAATACACAGATGAACAACAACGTCGTCTGTCTCACTGCCATTCCTTGGGAGAGCCCTATGTACGGCACTATTGGCATTCACTTCCTACTGTGCACCGCTTGGTCGATTAATTGTCATTAAATGAGGGTTGTTAACTTCTATCGCAGGTAGCGCTCGATATATGCTATAAGTGGCTTGGGCCAATGAAGGCCTCAAATCTATTCATTTCACTGCGTCTGTCTAGGGGTGTCTACTTGCAATGTATGAACTGTTGTGCTCACTGCCTTTTCTGTACCTCAACAAGTGGCAAAGTCAATGTAAAGCCACAAATCGGGTCCTCATCAGTGGGTCTGTCTAGGGCTGTCTAGCCCAAATCACTCATTTGTTCCACTCACTGTCATTTCAGAATGTAAATTGTGACAAATTCCAAAGATTGCCACAAAATGAAGATATTCACAGGCACTGTCTACATTCCAGCAGCCAGCAATCATTACCTGGCATTTTGTGACTATTACATGTGAATGTAGCCATTTCACTTGCTTATTTTGCAGTCGTTTACATCAACTTTCCACTAAGTGGCATTCACTTGGAAATATTTACTACAAAAATGTCCGATTTTTCACATTTGTGGCATTTCTTGACTTAAGCCAATGAGCTTCTGAAAAAGACCATTTTTTTCATAGGCATTTCATAGCCATTTCATAGAGGGCCACTAAATGCCACGAAATGAAGAAATGCCTGTGAATGGGGACCGCTCGACAGGTCTGGGCGTGACACCTAGGAAGCGATATACATGTGTGATTTGGGACATGTCCAAATTGGACAGATGTGTCCACATTTGGACAGACATGCCCACAATTGGCCAGATATCTGACTGGGCTGGCAAGGGTCCATCTGTCGGCAGATGAGATTGTACCTATTGTCCCTATGCAAACGAGTCAGAAAGCTTGGGCAGCCCCAACGCCGGTCCAAACCAGCAATGTACCCTTGGCCACGAGCACACCATTTGCCTCTCTCCAGGACACACTTCAGCAGAAATGTGAGCGCAGTTTTGTGAAACTCGACCCTAGTTTTGTAAAACTCAAGCCAAGTTTTGTAAAACTCGACCCGAGTTTTGTAAAACTCAGCCCTAGTTTTGTGAAACTTGAGAACATTTGGTGTCACCCAAGGGCCAAATTTGGACGTGTCTAATTTTGGACGTGTCTAAAATTGGGGGGGGGGGGGGTTGAGTGAACCCAACTTTTGTCGACTTTTTGGTCGAAACTTGACAAATCTTGGTGTCATCCATGCCAAATTTTGGACGTCTCTTATTTTGGACGTCTCTGAAATTGGGGGTTGAGCTAACCCAACTTATGTCGAGTTTTGTCAAAAATTTGACAAATTATAGTCGTTTCACCCGTGTCGCACTCCCACTTCTCTGAGACACACAATTGGTCAAGATGGACGAAGGAGTTTTATAGACCGTAGTGCGTGTTGTGCAAAGTTGTGTGTGCTGTGTACAGTCGTTGAACAAAATACGCTTCTCACAATTCAAAAGTCGGCGGCCTCAGACAGAATATCGTTTGCACTGTTGAACAAGTTCACAAGTTCTTCGATCGTTAGCGAGAGTCTCGGGCGACCGGCAGACACCGTAATCATGCCATTGTCGTGATTCGGCTTCTGATAGTAGTGAGCCAGGCACGCTCTCACTCCACATTTGCTCCGAGTTAGTCGCATCCCGAACCCTCTGTCACCGCCGAGAAGGTGGAGCTAGAACGAACGCATTCGAAAGCCCACTCCAGATTCTAACAAGTCCAAATTCACTTACGTGGCCAACCGCCGGTTTGCGTTTCTTGGCGTCTTTGAGGACTTCTTGGAAGACGGTCTCCAAGTCGTCGCCTTGCTCTTCCACTGGAGCCCAGTGGACGCTCTTGGGAGCGATGGTTTGCTCCTCTAGCACGGGCTCCGGGGGCGCCGACCTCTTGACTGCGGAACGCACGGGCTGCAGCTGCAGCTTCTTGTAGTTCCCAGCCATCTTTACTGGTACTTGGTAGTAGGGAAATTCGCCACCGGCCTTTTCCATTTCACACTTCCCAACCGATTCTCGTATTATAATACAGTGTGCTGCTCACTTGTGGTATTGCAAGTTGACTTGTGTTACCCCAAAAAGTCGGCGTCGGTTTTTGAAATTGCGAAATTCGATGAGTCAGCTGGGTTACTGCAACTTTACTGTGCTTAAGCTTGGGTACCTTCAAGCGCGGCTTGGTGTAGTACAGGGTGTTTCGATAATTTTCGAATTTGCTTGAATCCCCCCAAATTTTGCGTGGTTAAGCTTATCACTATTCAAGCATAGGCCATGGTGTCACCCACCGCAGATGGGGTTAACTCAGGCATAGATGTGTCCTCCCAACATGTCTTATGTGTGTACATACATGTATGAACGTGTAGTACATTGTACATTAGTTGAGTTGTTCCACAAGAACAATGGACAGGGTCGACTGTGAAGACGACGGCTGGGGCGAGAGCGGGCCTCGAGCGCGCTCTCAAATGATCGAAGATTGCGTTCCAAGCTCCAGAAGGCTACAGAACGATTACAAAGGCCTCTGCGGCGACTTTATCATGAAGTTGCTGAGCGAAACCTTCCACAGCAGAGTCATTCGCGCAATTGTGCTGATTTTGGGCCTGCTGATCCTGTACATGCTGATCAAGAATGGTGAAATGGCCCACGCCAAGAAGCTGATCACCCTGCTGGCTGGCCCCAACGACGACACCAGCCTTCCACTGGTCAAGGGCAGAGACAACCCTCTGCGAGAGGCCCCCACAGGCCAAACCACCACCACCACTACAACCACCACTACGACAGCAACCAAGAGACCCGATCCAATTCATCTTACAAGTGATGACATTCGCGATATGTGCGCCACCATTCGCAGCCCCTCCTGGGCCCAGTGTATTGTTAGCTATGTAAACGTCACGACAGATGGCCCGTGTCTGCGCTTTGTCCCACTAGTTATCAAACACCATTCGTATATTAGGTGGAACTGTTTGAAATCGTGTTACCGATTGTGAAGAATATAAGCGGTGCCCTGTTCAGTCCGTTGGCCAGAGCAAGAGTTTATCTCACTATTTCGGATAATTTACTGAATATCCAACATTTTCAACCTATTTATGAAGCATGGCGCAGCAGCAACCGGACGTCGAAGCTGAGCTTGAGGTTGGTCAGACTGTGACAGCGCAAGACAATTTCTGATTCAACTGGAGCATTTCATAGATTGCGTTGGCTCTGCCGCCAGTCACAGCTCACGAGCTGTTCCTAAAGTCCTTTGCCGAGGAAGCCTCCAAGTGGATTTCGGTGGCCCAGAGGCAGGACTGCTTCGCCTGCAGGTACGACATGGATCCCAACAGGCGCGAGCACGTCGCGTGTCAGGAGACGGACAGAAGGGCAGCCATCCTCATCTGCATTGGCCGGCTGGTCGCCATCGTACCCAGAAGAGACGTGCGCAAATTGATTAATTTCATTACAAACTGCAACTGTGTCACATACACAAATTATTCAGGTCATGTACCGATACATGATCAAGCTACATGAAAACAACACTGATTTGATTTCGGCCTTCTCGGACTTTGTGATGTCCGATCCATTCGTCACCGTGACGCACGACTTTAGTATGCAGATGGAATTGCTTGATCAGATTCTGGCTCTGGAATAAACTGCTATTGCCTTTTGTCGACCGTTTTAATTTCACAATGTGCGCACCGTCCGCTCTATCGTTCGATTAATCAGAACAGTTTGTCAAGTGCAACAATTGTGTAGCCAATGGCGGGGTGGGTCGCCCACACGCTATCTCAGCTCTCGCTGGATGAGCAGGAAGCCTATCTTGCCAGGATTTTTGACCACGAACACAATCCGCATGTCCGACTCCTGCTCCGGAGGTCGCTCGAGACGCTGCCACTGCACGTGGCGGCTGTTCTGATCGAGGACGCCTTTCTTTCTACGCTTCAGGGTTGGTACCTGACGTTTACCAGCATTAAAATGGAGTATGTAGCTACTGTATGTAGGTCTGGCCAGGCGCCACGACGACGGCAGCAACCGAACAATCTGCGGCGCCTACCTAGCTCTGCTCAAAAGATCCAATTTGGTAACTCCCCACGAAACCAGAACCATCTTCCGAAGGCAGCGGAGAAGGCGCAATTGATCGGTGATTTCACTGTGGCTACGTTTATCGTTGAAGTAAACCCTGACTGGATGTGGTATGCAGGGGCTCCTGCACGTTACATCGTGTTGAAAATTTCGCGTGTACAATTTCTTATCAGTGATGTCACTTTTGACAGACTGACAATAGTTGGCGTCTGTTTCATCACTTGTTTTCAGTGATTTGTCAGGTACAGCGAGGGACTGACAAAAACAAACAATGGATGCAAAACGGCAGCTAATTGACTTAATTTCGGGTCGTCTCCACCGCAACGAAGTTTCAGAAACTTTGGCTAGGCTAAGGTACCCCTCTGAACGGCTCAAAGTTGTGCCACTTGAGGATTTGCACCGAGTCAAGCGAGAACTGTTTCGAAATGGCGACAATCTCGGAAGGCGAGCACACTTGTATTTGTCTTTACAAATCGGTGACAATCTATTGACAAGTAGTTTTAGAAGACTCTGGTATCTTCGATATCTACAAGAAGCCTCCAAAATCTACGGTCCAGAGAGAGTGGCCGAGTATTCTGGACTACTACCAGACAATTGTGATCGAAAGTGGCAACACAGAACTGCACTAATGTTTGGCTTCGTGGCGTCCTTCGCTGCTGTCTATTTGTGTTTAGCATATTTCTCTCGCGCTGGCGATAGGTAGGTGGTACCTGTACATACACAGTGAAAATTCATAGACACAGGCGGATCACGCAAACACAGCGGCGCGTCAATCGCCAAAGCTTCGCCATGTAATCTCACATACAAATTCCGCATACATTGACAAACAGGGGCACACCAAAAGGGCGGGTCACAGATGGAGACACACGATCATATGTACGTACTCAGTCTGCATTGGTAAATCAATGCACCTAGTATCAATAGGCTCACAGACGGGCACAACAATGAGGGCGCAAATGTATCTGGCACTAGGCGGATCACAGACAGTCACAAATTGGCAAGCTACTGCATGCCTACAGATACCTTTCTGAGCGGTTGTTGCAGGGCAACATTGGGATCGCCCGGGATTAATTATTTTTGCAGACAGAGTTGTTCGTAAGACAAGGGTTTAAAAGGGGGGGTCCTCCCCCCGTCTCGCTTTTTTGTAAACAAAAGTATTTCTTTAGGAATGACCGTTCAACAACTGCCTCAACGTAAGCTTTCAAACGGTCGAACGAATGCCGCTCTACAACGTAAGACGAGCGAGTTAGGGCCCATTTGCTGTTTGAGCCTTTGGGTTACTGTAGTTCGCGATATTCAAACGTTTGAGTTTCGACCAATAGAAGAACAAATGATCAGTGAGTCAAGAGCTATCCAGCAACTCAAGATCGTCTCTCTACGACGCACGCTGAGCGAGTTAGAGCGATTCCTATGCTAAAAACGCAAGAATGTCGCTTTTCGTGGTGCGTGTTTGCGTAATCAACAAAAGGTTTAATGCCAAACGAAAGAGCACGTCGAGACCTTTTAGTTGACCTATCGCACGCCGCTCTACGACGTAAGACGAGCGTGTTAGACCCGTTTTGCGTTTTGGACTTTCGGGTTACTGTAGTGCGCGCAATTCAAACTTTTGAATTTCGACTTCTCTTAACGGAATTATCAGTGTGCCGAAACCTATTCAACGAACTCAAGATCGTCTCTCTATGACGGAAGACGAGCGAGTTAGATAAGTTTTGCGTTTTAAACCTTTGGGTTACTGTAGCTCCCGAAATTCAAACTTTTGAGTTTCGACCAATAGAAGAACAAATGATCAGTGAGTCGAGAGCTTTCCAACCAACCCAAGATCGTCTCCGTACGACGCACGCTGAGCGAGTTAGAGCGATTTCTGCGTTAAAAACGCGAGAATGTCGCTATTCGTGTTGCGTGTTTGCGTAATTAAGAAACTTTTTTATGCCAAGCGAAAGCGCACGTCGAGACCTTTTACTTGACCTATCGCACGCCGCTCTACGACGTAAGACGAGCGAGTAATAGCCGTTTTCAGTTTGAACATTCGGGTTACTGTAGCGCGCGCAATTCAAACTTTTGAATTTCGAAGTCTCTTAGCAACATTGCCAGTGAGGCGAGACCTATCCATAAAGCCCAAGATCTCCTTCCTACGACTTTCCAACGCCGAGATATGAGAGCGTTACGAACGAACGGACGGACGGACGGACGCACGCACGCACGAAAAGCTCTCGTAGGGGTTCGCCCGGCTGAGGCCGGGCGAAAAAACGCCCTGTATATACGGACGCTATTGTCCGTTTGTGTGTGCGTGTGCGTGTGCGTGTGCGTGTGCGTGTGCGTGTGCGTGTGCGTGTGCGTGTGCGTGTGCGTGTGTGTGTGTGTGTGTGTGTGTGTGTGTGTGTGTGTGTGTGTGTGTGTGTGTGTGTGTGTGTGTGTGTGTGTGTGTGTGTGTGTGTGTGTGTGTGTGTGTGTGTGTGTGTGTGTGTGTGTGTGTGTGTGTGTGTGTGTGTCACAAAACTAGACATGACGGTTAGTGCCACCCAATGGAGTCGAATGCGCTGAGTAACGTACCGTTGTCCGTTTCTGTTGCTAATTTCGCTATTTCGAGATATTTACTATTAGAATATGAAAATGTCAAAAATGACACTTTTATTTACAAGTTGTATCGAGAAAGTTTTTGCTGAAATGGAAAGGGCATAAGACGCGATGAATTTGTGACATAGTTTCGGATTTTGGAATTCACGAAATTAGGGATATTTTCAAGGTTTTTGTCAAAATTCCCAAATTTCGACAAATTCAAACAGCTTAAATTTCAAAACTTCTTTGCACGGATGTATCGAGCATAGTCAGCCAAGTATTTAGCAAATAGTTTCAGCGCATATAATCAACGAAATTTAGGATATTTTTAAGGATTTTGTTAAAATTCCCAAATTTCGACAATTTCAAACAGCTTAAATTTCACAATTTCTTTACATGACTGTGTCGGGCATAGGGTGCCAAGTATTTAGCAAGTCGTTCTAGAATTTTTAATTAACGAATTTTGGAATATTTTCAAGGTTTTTGTCAAAATTCCCAAATTTCGACAATTTCAAACAGCTTAAATTTCGCAATGTCTTTGCGTTGATGCGTTGGGCATAGTTTGTCAAGTATTTTGCAAATAGTTTCTGATTTTATAATTAACGAAATTTGGGACATTTTTGTTAAAATCCTAAAATTTCGACAATTTCAAATTGCTTAAATTTCAAAGTGTCTTTGTATGGTTGTGTCGGGCATAGTCTGCTAAGTATTTAGCAAATAGTTCTAGATTTTATAATTAAAGAATTTAGGTATATTTTCAAGGTTTTTGTCGAAATTTCAAAATTTTGACAATTTCAAACAGCTTAAATTTCACAATGTCTTTGCGTTGATGCATTGGGCATAGTCTGTCAAGTATTTTCCAAATAGTTTCTGATTTTATAATTAACGAAATTTGGGACATTTTTGTTAAAATCCTCAAATTTCGACAATTTCAAATAGCTTAAATTACGAAGTGACTTTGTATGGTTGTGTCGGGCATAGTCTGCCAAGTATTTAGCAAATAGTTCTAGATTTTATATTAAAGAATTTAGGTATATTTTCAAGGTTTTTGTCAAAATTTAAAGATTTCGACAATTTTAAGCAGCTTTTAAGTTTCAAAATATGTCGTGTGGATGCATTGGGCCGTAAGCCCAAAAGAATAGGGCGTCTTCCCATTTATACCCTTTTCAATAGGGCGTCTGCCCATTTATACCCTTTTCAATAGGGTGTCGTCCCACTTAGACGCTTCTATTGCACTGTGTGCCTGCGGCGAATTTCTCTGATCCATTTATGGATCAGTTGGCACAATTATAAGAGCAAAATGTGCCTGCGGCGAATCTTCTGATCCATTTGTGGATCAGGTACCACGAACAAATTCCTAGACCAATTGCGGCGATACCCCACCAAATTGTCGACTATATGTCTAGCGGCACTTCACTATCCAGTGCAAATTGTCGCGCGCACGCTCTCAAGTTTACACTGATGCCAACGTGGTGCCACAGTTTTTACACAAAGCTTGTTTCGCCCGGCCTCAGCCGGGCGAACCCATATGAGAGCCACCGTCGTACGGGCGAACCCCTACGTCGTACGTCGTAGAGCGGCGTGCTATAGGTGAACTAATAGGTCTCGACGTGCTCTTTCATTTGGTATTAAAAATTTTCTTAATTACGCAAACACGCACCACAGAAAGCGACATTCTCGCGTTTTAACACAAAAATCGCTCTAACTCGCTCAGCGTGCGTCGTAGAGAGACGATCTTGAGTTTGTTGGATAGCTCTCGACTCACTGATCATTTGCTCTTCTATTGGCCGTAACTCAAAAGTTTGATATCGCGAGCTACAGTAACCCAAAGCTTCGAAACGCAAAACTTCTCTAACTCGCTCGTCTTCCGTTGTAGAGAGACGATCTTGAGCTCGTTGAATAGGTTTCGGCACACTGATCATTCCGTTAAGAGGAGTTGCGACTCAAAAATTTGAATTTCGCGAGCTACAGTAAACCGAAGATCCAAAACGCAAAGCGGCTCTAACTCGCCCGTCTTAGCCGTAGAGCGACAATCGACACGTCATTTGAAAGGTCTCAACGTGCTCTTTCATGCGACTGCATAAACTTTCCCAATAGTAAAATACGCACAACGGAAATCGACATTCACTACGTTTTGAGCACTATAAGGACTCTAGCTCACTCGTCTTGCGTTATAGAGTGGCATTCGTTCAACCGTTTGAAACCTTACGTTGAGGCAGTTGTTGAACACTCATTCCCAAAGAAATACTTTTGTTTTTAACCCTTGTCTTACGAACAATTTTGTCTGCTGAAAAAATTAATCCCGGGCAATCCCAATGTTGCCTTGCAACAACCGCTCAGAAATGCGTGCGTCTTGCTCAAAAAATTAATCCCGGGCGATCCCAATGTTGCCTTGCAACAACCGCTCAGAAATGCGTGTGTCTTGCTCAAAAAATTAATCCCGGGCGATCCAAATGTTACCCTGCAAGAACCCCTCAGAAAGGAGCGTGTCAGAAGTAGCGCATGAATAGTGGACTCCGGGCGGGCGCGCGTCATATCGGAAAGGCTTCGAAATACTTTACAAAAGTATCCACTCTTTTACTCTTCCACTTTAGAACACTCACAAACCACTCTGTATTAATAAAACAACTCAACAGGCCGGGCGAACCCCTACGAGAGCTTTTCGTGCGTTCGTGCGTGCGTCCGTGCGTTCGTCACGCTCTCAGATCTCGGCGTTGGTAAGCCGCAGGAAGGAGATCTTGGGCTTTATGGATAGGTCTCGACTCACTGGTAATGTTGCTAAGAGACTTCGAAATTCAAAAGTTTGAATTGCGCACTACAGTAACCCGAAGGTCAAAACGGAAAACGGCTCTAACTCGCTCGTCTTACGTCGTAGAGCGGCGTGCGATGGACAAAACCATGGGTTACTTCTGACTTTCATTCGATTTTGGCCTGCAGTGAGCTCTTCAAGTTCTGCGATGTCAAGACTGTCGTTCTGCGATGCACGAGTACCAAGATAGAGCAAAGTCAAAATCTCCTGTTTTCGACGCGATCTTGATACTGTAGTCCGTTGCACGCAACTTCAAAACTTTTCAGTGTTAAAATTCGTACTCGGAAGCTTGAACGCTGCTCCAAGGAATAATTTCGATGAGTTTGAAAGTGGTTTCTAATATTCGACGCGAAACTTTGGTTTACTGTAGCGCGCGGAATTTGAATCGTTGAGACTGTTCGTTGTTAGATTTGTGCTCGGCAGCTCCAGCGCTTCAATTTGACGTGTGATTTGACTACGTTTCGTCAAACTTTGAGTTTTCGTCGCGAAACCTTAGGTTACTGTAGCGGACCCAGTTCAAAATATTTTCGAATTGCCACTCTTGAATCAACATCTCCTTACGGTAAGCTCTTGAATGACGTCGAGCACGTCGCTCTGCGACTCACGAGTGCCGAGATATCTGACCATGTCAAAATCACCAGTTCCGGACGCGTTTTAGTTACTGTAGCACTCAATTAAACTTTTGAAACTTTTAGTTGTCGGATTCGTGCTCAGGCTTGGGCTTAGGCTTAGGCTTAGGTTTCTGTTAGGCTTAGGCTTAGGATCCTTAGGCTGTTAGGCTTAGGATCCTGTTTCGTCACTGAGCTGAACTTTCAGGCAACTGAGGGCTTGAGTTCCAGTAAACAAGCTGATGTTCACAATTCAAGGTGTTTTGTGCCGCGCCACAGCCGGGCAACGCCCCATGAACGCTTGGCGTGCGTTGCGTGCGTACGTATGTGTGTACTTTGCTCATTCATTTCTTGAGATTGGGATGGTCCAGTGTGCCAACCTTGATGACTATGTGTAGCTGGTGATGCGCTGAGATTTGCAAGAAAGCCTTAGGTAGATAGGGATGCACACTTGTGTTAAGTGTAGTCCATTTCGGTGCGTCCTTTTAAAGGTCAACTCAAAGAACGAAATGCTAAGAAAGGTATGCAGTTGAACTGCTCTTGCTCACCGTTGCCAACGACGCCACCAACGTTTTCTGGCCAGTCATACCTGCTGCACCACTCTGAGCTCAATGTAGGCCCTTCTATGAACTTTTCGCTCGATGGAAAAAGAAACTCAAATTTCGGGCACATCTCGCTTGTATGCGACTGTCGCCCTCCAAACACGACAATTGTCCCGTCTGAAGAAAGGGCGGCCGCCGATAGGAAGGTCATTCTTTTGAGCAATCGCTCGTTGCGCCTTTTGAACGTCTTATTCGACGGAAAGAACGAATAAAGGTCGACAGAGCCATGGCAGTGAAACAGGGAGCACCTTGTGGACGGGTCGCTTGATCCACCAATCAGTAGAATCTCACCTGAACGTCAGGCAAGTTCATCCAGAGACGGTTATACGACGCCTGGATAAATGCGAGATTGGGATACAGATACTTTGAGACTGAATACTGGAAAACAAACATGCACAGATTTTGCCAGGGATTTTTTTGTTATTAGAGCAGATGAAATCCCTCTTTCATGCGACGCTCTAAGAAAGTAGAATTAAGGTTTGTCATTGTTTTGGCAAAATTTGACAGAACGTGAAAGAGAGTGGTACGACCACACGTGTAACCAGGGGGGGGGGGAACCCCTCCCCTCGCCCCAGCCGGTGGTGGTGTGCCTCACCACATATGTACTCCCACCCCCCCCCCCCCCCCCGGTGATCCCCCATTGCCTCATGATGACTGTCCTGTCGTCCCCCACCCTCCCCCCCCCCACCCCTAGGAATGTCGAATATTTTTTTACCAAATATCAAAAGTCCGCCTTCGGCGCTTGAAAATAGCAAAATTTTATCTCGAGGCGCAATATTTTGGACGTTTATGACTAAAACTAAGCGATTCTGCCACATCTGCTGCAGGATGGGAGGCATGTGTATGAGGCTTTGTCCTCACCTACTATTGCTACTAATCTTTTTCTCTTTGTGTGCAGCTCCCAGGTAACCTGTGTGTGCACGCACAGGACCAACCAGTCAACAGTATTTGAGCACAAATCACCCAGCACACTGTCTCATGTGTGATGGGTTGTCATAGAGGGTGACTCACCATCTGAAATTAGCTGCGGACTGCTGCCCCACCTTCTGGTGCGACCTTGCATTTGTATCAACAAGAAAACTCCAAAGCCAATGGCGGCCATAAGAAGGCCAATGGTGAGACCGCTTGCCAGAAGTGCACAGAAATGCCATGGTGATTTCCACCTTGCGAGTAAGGCAGGCTGTACCTCGCTTGATGGTCGTCTGAATACGACACCCACACAATGTGTTGGGCTTCAGAAGAAGTCCAGCAAGAACAGGTGAGCCATACTGCTCTAACTAGCCGTTCCTTCCTGTTGCAGAAGAATTTGTGTGATCTGAATAGCACGGAATGTAGTCGTCAATGGCCGTAATGTCCTGTTGCATAATCTGTCCTGTTCAAGGTCTGTACGTTGCAAGGTCTGTCCTGTTGTGAGCCAACGGCGGTGGTCGCCTCGTGCGCGCGCCGCAACGTCCGTCCTGTTCATTGTCAAGGTCTGACCTGTTGCAAGGTCTCTCCTGTTGCAAGATCTATCCTGTTGCAAGGCCTGTGGTGTTGCAAGGTTTGTCCTGTTGCAAGGTCTCTCCTGTTGCAAGATCTGTCCTGTGGTAAGATCTGTCCTGTTGCAAGATTTGCCCTGTTGCAAAATCTGTCCTGTTGCAGAAGGTCTGTCCCGTTGCGACCCAACGGTGCTGTCCTGTTGGAAGATCTGTCCTGTTGCAAGAATTGTCCTGTTGCAAGATTTGTCCTGTTGCAAAATCTGTCCTGTTGCAACATTTGTCCTGTTGCAAGATTTGTCCTGTTGCAAAATCTGTCCTGTTGCAAGATTTGTCCTGTTGCAAAATCTGTCCTGTTGCAAGATCTGTCCTGTTGCAAGATCTGTCCCGTTGCAAGATCTGTCCTGTTGCAAGATTTGTCCTGTTGCAAAATCTGTCCTGTTGCAAGGTCTGTCCTGTTGCAAGATCTGTCATGTTGCAAGATTTGTCCTGTTGCAAAATCTGTCCTGTTGCAAGATCTGTCCTGTTGCAAGATTTGTCCTGTTGCAAAATCTGTCCTGTTGCAAGGTCTGTCCTGTTGCAAAATCTGTCCTCTTGCAAGGTCTGTCCTGTTGCAGAATCTGTCCTGTTGCAAGATTTGTCCTCTTGCATGATCTGTCCTCTTGCAAGATTTGTCCTGTTGCAAAATCTGTCCTCTTGCAAGATCTGTCCTGTTGCAAGATTTGTCCTGTTGCAACATTTGTCCTGTTGCAAAATCTGTCCTGTTGAAAGATCTGTCCTGTTGCGAGATCTGTCCTGTTGCAAAATCTGTCCTGTTGCAAGATTTGTCCTGTTGCAAGATTTGTCCTGTTGCAAGATCTGTCCTGTTGCAAGATCTGTCCTGTTGCAAGATCTGTCCTGTTGCAAGATCTGTCCTGTTGCAAAATCTGTCCTGTTGCAAAATCTGTCCTGTTGTAAGATCTGTCCTGTTGCAAGATTTGTCCTGTTGCAAAATCTGTCCTGTTGCAAGATTTGTCCTGTTGCAAAATCTGTCCTGTTGCAAGGTCTGTCCTGTTGCTCCTGTTGCAAAATCTGTCCTGTTGCAGAAGGTCTGTCCTATTGCGGGCCAATGGCACTGGTCGCCTCGCGCGACCATCCTGTTGCAACGTCTGTACTGTTGCAACATTTGTCCTGTTGCAGAAAGTCTGTCCTGTTGCACGCCGACAGCGCTGACTGCCTCGCGAACGCGCCGTACAAAGCGCCGCGCAAAACAAATGATAGAGAGCGGGCAGATTTTCCTGTTGCAAAATCTGTCCTGTTGCAAGATTTGTCCTGTTGCAAAATCAGGCCTGTTGCGAGCCAATGGCACTGGTCGCCTCGCGCGACCATCCTGTTGCAACGTCTGTTCTGTTGCAAGATTTGTACTGTTGCAGAAAGTCTCTCCTGTTGCAAGCCAACGGCGCTGACTGCCTCGCGAACGCGCCGTACAAAGCGCCGCGCAAAGCGCCGCGCAAAACAAATGATAGAGAGCGGGCAGATTTTCCTGTTGCAAAATCTGTCCTGTTGCAAGATTTGTCCTGTTGCAAAATCAGGCCTGTTGCGAGCCAATAGCACTGGTCGCCTCGCGCGACCATCCTGTTGCAACGTCTGCACTGTTGCAAGATTTGTACTGTCGCAGAAAGTCTCTCCTGTTGCAAGCCAACGGCGCTGACTGCCTCGCGAACGCGCCGCACAAAGCCCAACGGCGCTGACTGCCTCGCGAACGCGCCGTACAAAGCGCCGCGCAAAACAAATGGTAGAGAGCCGCCAGATCCAATGCGAGCTAAGGGGAGCGACCCTGATTGAGCGGCGACGGTGCCTTGCCGTACTGTTCAGGTGATGCCTGCGTCGAAGGCAGGCAGCAACAGGCGGCGCTGGCCGTGCAGCGATTGATTGCCGCCGCTGGCGTCCCGCTGGCGTCTAGGTGCGCGCGTGCTGAAGCGTCGCGTGGCGAAGTGCTAGCGAGGCAAGCGCATGCTGAAGCGTTGCATGGCGAAGTGCTAGGGAGGCAAGCGTGGACGGACAGACAGACGGACAGACACTACACCTAGCTAGCATAGTAATGTAGATTAGACGCTAACACTGCATTGTCGTGACCACATGTACACACTGTGGTTGAAACTTAAAACTCTAACCTTATGTACTCGTACTGAGCAACTGACGGATTAGTTATCACTTCGCCAGAAATAACATGGTTTGTGTCACCAGAAATGACATGGCTTGTGTCCTGCAATCGAGTTTTGAAGCGCGACAAATTTGTAATCTTCAAAGTCCCCCCGCGCATTCAGGCGGTAACAATGATAGAACTTTTCCTACCACAATAGGGTAGTCAAAGTTCAATGCAACATGCGATAATCTAATGCGGTAAATGTACTGCTGAACATGTGTCGTGAAAGGCTGCTGGTGTAACCTCGTAAGTTCCTGACGTTGCGTCACTTTCGGCGGATGTGGACACGTGAAGTGTCTGGAAAACAACGCTACCAAGTTTTTGCGAATGTAGAAAGATAACCGCAAAGTACCGAATAGGGGTAGCCACCACTAGTGTTTCATTCAACCCATCTCTTCACCCTAACACTATTTGGAGACTACCACTATTTGGTAACATACCACAATTGTTTCAATGCATTCAGTTTTAGCTGCTAAAGCGACTCTCCAACTCTCCTCAACTCTCGGAGAGTTGATGAGAGTTGGAAATCGCAGGAACGGTCCACTTAGACCAGGACCGGTCCACTTATGCCCAAATTGTCACCCCGACTAGTCCTACGGCTAGTTGTACTAGTCCGCTTCATGTACTATCAAGTGCCCCGACAAAGGTTGTGTCGAAGGCAGTATATAGACCGGTATTTTTTGGCCATTTTGTTTTGTCCACGTAAATTCTGCTCGAGGCCACGTATTGTTTCTATTTGTCCACGTATTGCTCAGTGCTTGCTTCATGCCCACTTCAAGTTTATTACTTCATGTCCACTTCAGCTGACTACGGATGTGTCTTACCGCGAACGTTATTTGTTGCTACTGTTGAGGGTCCAAGTAAAATTTGTGGTGTCCACGTAAAAACAAGGCAACTAGGACACTAATTAAAAAAAAAGTTCAAAAACCGATCTGCTTAAATGCTGATAAGCAAAATTTCAGTCCACTTATCATTGCTCCACCGATCTGACTAGTCCTACGTCATAAGTAGACTACTCCATATAAAACGATGATTTTCGACCGGTTTTTTCACCCGGCCTCAGCCGGGCGAACCCTATCAAGAGCTCTGCGTGCGTACGTACGTACGTACGTACGTACGTGCGTACGTGCGTACGTGGGTCACGCTCGCTTCGGGCTTAATAACTCGCTCGTCTGACGTCGTAGGGTGGAGTTTGAGACATCGTCGAGTAGCCTGCGGACTCCTCTAGCCATCTGAGTAGTCGAAACCAAAATAAGTTTTCAAAATCGCGCGCTACAGTATCTCAAAGTGGGGTCCATTTTAAGACAAAACTTGTCCGAACCTAGTCAAATCGCACATGAAAATGAAGCGCTCGAGCTCCTGAGCACGAATTCGACAACTAAAAGTTTCAAAAGTTTAAGCAGAGCGCTACAGTAACCAAAACGCGTCAGAAAGTGGTAATTTTGGCATAGTCGCAGGCTCTATAACTCGCTCGCCTGACGTCGTAGGAAGGAGTTTGAGACATCGTCGAGTAGCCCGCGGACTCCTCTAGCTTCTAAGTAGTCGAAACTAAAACAAGTTTTCAAATTCGAGCGCTACAGTATCCCAAAGTGGGGTCCATTTTAAGACAAAAGTTGACCGAATTTGGTCAAATCGCATATCAAAATGAAGCGCTCGAGCTTCTGAGCACGAATCTAACAACAAAAAGGTTCAAAAGTTTAAACATAGCGCTACAGTAGCCAAAACGCGTCCAAAACTAAAGTTCCTGACGTGGCTTTTTTTAAATTGTAGTTTTTAGAACACATTTTCTTGCTGTAAAGAATTAAACCCGGGCGACCCCAATGTTGCGTAGCAAGACCACTTCAATAAGAGAGGTCGTGAGAAGACTCGAGAGGTTACACGAACACGGAAAGGGCCTCGCTACAAGCTCAGTACAAGTACAAAGCTTAAACCCTCTCCGCTTTTTAAAAGAGACTTGTTTGGGGCCAACTCTCCTCAACTCTCCGAGAGTTGGGGCGTCTCAAATATGAGACGAGAGTCGCTTTAGCAGGTAATATTGAGAAGAACCAAGCATCGCTTAGACTGACCAAATTTTAGGCAGTCTTTAATAATGCTGACAGATCTTGGCTTGAGATTGCTCATCTTTCAACAGTTGACGATTTCATTCACTTGTGGTGTTCCCTGTACGCGCAAATGCATAGTATCGCTCCAGATAGTGGAGATTATGTATGTTCAGTATGCCGCTATTTGGAGGCGTGTAAATATTTGGAGATCTTCCTCTATTGGACACTTATTGGTAGCAGATGACGGTCTGGCGTGAGAACAAAGACTAGTGTGTGCGCACCAAATAACGATGGCGTTCTGTTCGACGAGCCTCGAATTCTTGATAAGTGGTGTGGAAAATACGGCCTGGTGTCTCGTTGAACCAAAACCAAAAATCGCTGACTAATATTCCTCTGTCGTGCATGAGTTCCACCGTGTTAGTATCATAAGAGCTGAAGCGCTGCAGCTCGTTCGCTGTCGCCTCAACAATGGCACATGGCGCTTCGTTCATGAATCCTGATACTGGCCTCTGCGTCACCACGGACAACGATGTTCTTCCAGCGGTTTCTGGGGCACGCCCGCCTTGTGGAGATCTACCGGCCGTGCACGACTGGTGTTCTGGTAGAAGAGAAAATGCAGGCCACTCCGTATAGCCGTCAGCTGCCAGTTCACCCTCCTTGGAATGTTGGAGATAGGCCGACTGACTGTCCGATGAAGAAGATGTGCAGCCAAGGAGAATGCCATCATCCGTGAGCTCTGGACTTGACGACATTTGCGAATACATTCTAGTGTACACATTGCATACCCAAACCCATAGCGTAGGTGAAGGAGCGACACGTTACCAAGGTGATATTCTAGTGTAGCGCTGCTGGTCAGACAATGCGTACCCTAAGCTGCTGATAAGGCAGCCCAAAATTCTAGAGCTCAAGCGCTAATCATCGAAACACCGTTAACGCTCTAACAAGTCGCCCCCACTTCCAGTAGTACCACACAGTGTCCAGAAGGTACTGTATATTCTGTACGGCATACAAACGTGTATTCGTGTACCTTTTCATCTCTCAGGACACTTCCTACTCAAGCAGTTGAAATTCGCGTTGCGTTTAAGAACGGCGCAGTAATCACAACGATGGGCGGCAAAGTGGCCGAGTCGGTTAGCGCGTCGTTCCAAACGACCAATCGCGTCACTGGTTTACCAGAGGCGCGTGCGGAGGGCGGTTCGATTCCCGCTGACTGACCCAATGGGATTTGCCGCGGTGAAAGTCGCTTTGATGGCATTTTCCACAGCCGCTATGCCGAAAAGAATTAAGGCCGAGACTCAGCGGGGGTGTGAGCTTGCCAGGCTCGTTAGTTTGACGGATGGTTGCGCAGAGGAAGCCCTGTGTTGGGTGGGGTGCCTGCACGCGTGGCTGGGCTCTGAGCCTGCCCGTTGTTGGCTGGGCGATAGCCTGCCCCGGGGGCCTTTCGGGAGACTGCTGCGTAGTCGGCGTATGCTTCGGCTCGCCGTTGGCTAGCGTGCGCCTCTTTATCTGATCCTAAGAGTCTTGGCCAGTGAGTTGCATATCCTAATTACTAAGCGGCTAACGACGTCTGTGAAGATGTGGTACCATACGCTCTATTCAAATACTGGCCGCTTTGCGCGCTCGACGCGTTCAGCAAAAGTGGCACGCTATACGCTCAGCGTACTGTAGATCAAAACCGTCGCGCTCTATGTATTGAGCAAAACCGTCGCGCTCTATGTATTGAGCAAAACCGTTGCGCTCTATGCCTTGAGCGCGGTTCTTTCTGGCTAATATACGCAACGCAATTTGGGTTTGCGTCAAATTCTTTACTGTACACGCGCGCTTCTGACTTCGGCTAGCGAGAGCAAAACTGACTTGCGAAACATCTTTTCGCCCTTCGTTCGTGGGACTGTTCGCTGTGGCAGCATCGCTTTTCAACGTCCGGTTCGGTTTGCCAAAAGCAATTGCGCTGCGCGCGATTCTATCGTCCTGCCTACCAACAAGCAAGAGTCAACATGGAGAAGAAGAAGGAATTGCTTGAATGGGAGGAAAACCTCCTCAACGCTTCCGAGAAGAAACGCCAGCAGATGGCTAAGTTGCGGGAGAACGAAACAGCCGAACAGAAAGAACTGCGACTGCAGAAAGAACGCGAGGCGAAGCGCAGGCAATTGGCCGTGGGTTTCTCACAGTGATAGCGCAGGCCGCCGGCTGCCTATTGTACAAATTACACTACTTTCATGTTTTTCTCGCGTTTCAGACAGAAACGGACAAGCACAAGGCTGAGAGGTTGGAAAAGCAGAGGGAGAGCATGCGACGCCTACGCTCTGTAAGTGCTGACGATTGACATGTCTAATCGTAGACTTTTACTCAAGGTTTTTGGATGGTATGTATTCTCTTCATTCAGGCTGAAACTTGCCAACACAAGGCCGACCGACTCGATAAAGACAATGCGGCGAAGCGGCAGAAGCGCTCGGTTGGTTGTTGTGTTACACATTTTGATCACGTATCATTGCTCCGCAGTTTGCGCCCTTCCTTAGGCTGAAACTGAGGTGCAAAAGGAGACACGCAACGAGAGAGACCGTCAGCGTCGCGCGGAGCGCAAAACGCTCCACTATGGGCTTGGATTCAGCGACTCTGCGGCAGCGAAGTACGGCATCGTAAAGCCATCTGAGGAAGGGCCGATGAACGTCCAGTGCCCAGACTGCGGCGCACTCTTCTTCCACACAGAGGTGTGCAGGCAGGAGAATTGCTGTCACACCCATCACTGGCAGCACACCTACTGCTACTGCTCGGCCAAGCCCATTCCCAAGGGCAAGAAATGCGACCACTGTGAGGCGCCATACGATGGAGTGGCTGAGGAGATCCACCGGATCGCGCTCAACGATCTGAAGAAGCGAGGCTCCAAGGAGTACAAGACCACCTTCGGAGATCCAGCGCGCTTCAAGCCAGCACTGGGGAAGGACGGGAAACTGTACGTCTCAAATGCGTGCTGGGAGCATCACTACCACCTCAAGGTGCCTCGACCAGAGGCCATCAGTGGAGCGAACGAAATCCAGCGACTGAAATACGAATACGGCACTCTTTGCCCCGACTGTCGAGCGATTAGTGTCTGCCACTGCTGGTAAAGCCTAACGTACATCTCGCACTACTGAGTATTCATCATTGAGTGTTCGTTGATTGCACTTGCGCGTACAATTATTGATTTATATCATTCATGAGTGCAGAGTGATCGTCGGTGAGTGGTGACTGGCTTTGCGCGTCGATTTCGTACTAGATCGTCATCGAATGGTTGCTGACTGTCGACTGATTACTTGCGCATTGATTCATAGCGTAGATTATTCGCGTTTGCTATTGACGAATGATCGTTGGTTCGTAGTTGCCTTTCACTTGCGCATACAAATTCAATGAATATCGCGAAAATGTCTACTGCACAGTACATTCTAAGCACTATGAAGTGACTGCATGCCACTTTAGTGGAATTTTTCACACTATTGTGTCACCATTCACTGCAGAGTTGTCGCTGCGAGAACTCTGAGGATAGTTCAGAGGCATGGGAGCCGGTGCAATGGTAAATGCAGGCACTGGGAGGGGCACGTTGCATTGTCAAATGGCTTCAGATCACTCTGAAAACACCTATGGGCTAAGCACAAACATCAGTGGGTTGAATGCAGTGTTTTCTGAAGTGCAGGAGCTGGTGCAACCATAAATTCTGGCACTGGAAGGGGCATGGTGTCAAGTAACTTTGGATGCCAAATTATTGCGACCAGTCAAGATGTTCGGCAAATGTTCTGAACAGTGGTGGTGGTGGTGGACTATGGAGATTCTCCTATGGGCTAAAGACTCTAGTCCTATATACTAAGCGGCTAACGGTGTCAGTTTGTGAGTGATTCAGTGGTACCGTAGGCCCTATCTATCTGTACATTTGTACTAAGCCGTTGCGCTCGCCACGTTGACACTCGCGGTTACTTTTACACTTAGGTCCCAAGGTTACTGTACTTCGTTTCAAGGATTCCGTTCAAGACCTGTTTCAATTTGAAATGCTGCAAGACAACGTGACAGACAACCGAGTTTTCAGACGGAACAACCGCTTTTATTTTCCAAGCTGTACGACGCAGACAAAGCAGTCAGGTGCACTGAAATCAACTGTTTTCGAACACAATGCTGGCGTTTTCCCTACTTTGCACAACCTTCGTGTTCGACGCTTCTTGTTTCTTCTTCTTCTTCGGAAACTCGAACCGCTGCTGCTTCTCGAATTTCTTGTTGTGCGGCAATGGTCTTTTCTTCGACTCGAACGAAGGCGCGGCGCTTCCCCGCCTAAGCAGATTCAGCAGGGCCGTTGTTTGCCCTTTGACCGCCTCCAAAAAGTTCAATTCCGACTCTCTAACGCGCTCAGGGATTGAATCTTGTCAGCAATCTGGGCCACGTTTAGCCTAGACGACTCTAGAAGCTCTGCTGCTTTCTCCGTGTCGCCTTCTTCAATCGAAGAAGCGCTGCTGAGAGAGCGCTACAGAGGCGCGCAGAGGGCGATCTCAAAGGGCGCAGGCTCATCTTCCAGCTGGGCGGTGGCGCGACACTGCCCCGCATCTCCCAAAGGGCCAGCCGCGCGCAGGGCCGTAGTGCTGAAGACAGGTCCAGTAGCGCCGTCCGTCGTGACGACTGCGTGGGCGGTGCAAGTGAAGTCAGACTCCAGTGAATACTTCCTCCACCTTCTACTGGAGACCCCCTTTGGCGCCTAAAAGTATCAAACCTATGTACAAAATCGTAGAGGCATAGGTGCAGGCAGGTGAGGGGGGGGGGGGGGGGGGGGGGGTTCACCCCCTCCCCCCCCCCCCGTCTGGCGCCCTCAGGAAATTATTCCGGAGACCCCCCTGGCAACAGAAATTCGAAAAAAAACCAGAAATTTCGGAAATCATCTTGTATTTTTGGTAGTTTTTGGTCCTATTTTGTCAAAATTTTCGCCTGACCTGCACCTATGCACCTATGCACCTTGGCCTGCACCTATGCATAGAGGTACATATATGTAGCTACAGCACGCCCACGCCAACACAGCACTATCGACCTGGAAACTGGAGGAAGACGTCGACAAAGTGGTCCGGTTGCATCGGAAGTATTCGATTCTCTCAGAGTCACTCTCTCGGCTATTTCTTTCTGCAGTGGAAGTTGAAGAGAGAGTTCTCCTCGTTGGCGAGCTTCCATCTCGAGAACTCGTCGTACGCCTCGAATTCGAAAGAGCGGATTTCGGCCTCCAGCTCGTGCTCTTCAGAGACGTGAGTGCAGAGATCCTGTAGGTCCTTGAACCTTCGCTCGCATCCAACAATGCCGCAGAGCACGCCACACGACTGCGACGATTTCGCCTCAGGATGTTTCTTTCTCCTGTGCCTATTACGATTGGATGAGTCGGTGAACACATTTCCGCAGACGTCGCAGCGATGGTTCCGCAGCTGCGAAAGCGAAGGGAACGCCGCGCTCCAACACTTATCACACATAAACTCCCCAAAACCTTCGTTTTCGACTGCGCCGCCATTTCGCCTCTGGTATCGCAATTCAACTCACCACTGAACTTCACGTTTTCGCGCTTCACACAGCTGGGAAGTGGACTAGACGTCAACCGGTCACAACAAAACCAAAAAAGCGTCATGTTTTTGCGTTTGCGTCATTACAGTAACCGACGGATGCGTAAAATATCCTGGGACCTAAGTGTAAAAGTAACCGCGAGTCACGTAGACAGCAGTTCTTTCTGGCTAGAGTACGCAACAGAATTTATGGTTACGTCCAATGCGCTCAATATTTCTTCTTCTTAGGACGCATCTTTACGCTCACGACGCATCGCTCTTTGGGCTTTCGGCTCATGACGCTCTGGCGGCTTTCGGCGGCAGTTTTGATCGCGCAGTTTTGATCGCCAGATTTCATAATAAAGACGCAAATATGGAGAAGGAGAAGAAGTCGATCGAGTGGCAAGAAGCTTCCGAGAAGAAGAGACAGCAGATGGCGGCGTCGCGGCAGAAAGAAACTGACGAACAGAAAGAACTGCGACGGCAAAAGGGCCGCGAGGAAACCAGGGGCAAATCGAGGCATGCCATAGCTTGATTGACGTCTCACCTATGGGCTAAAGGCACTAGTCCTATATACTATGGCGCCTAACTTTGTCCGTTTGTTTGTGTGTGTGCAAACGCCATAACTCTAGACACAGTTATCGGTTCGCGATGATCTATAGCTTAAACTGACCGTCACAACACGCGGTTTTGCACCTCCTATTTTACAACTTTGGCCAATGACTAAATTCCACAATATTTCGCAAATATTGACTGCGCCAGTACATTTTGAGCACAGAACGCACAACACGCTGTGACTGACGTTTGATTTCGCGCCAAAAGCGCTATACAGTGTCACCACTCATGACAGAGTTATCGTTGTGAGACTCCAAAGTGTATTCGCAGGCAGTGCATGCACTGGCAGGGTCACAGCATCAAACTGCTTTGCATCTATGTCAAATGTCTTTAGATCTATCTGAAATCTCCTACGGGCTAACCCCAAATGCCTACGGGCTAAACCCAAGTATCTATTGTGTATTTACAGGCACGAGAGCTGGTGCGAGCGTAAATGTAGGCACTGGCAGGGGCACAGTGTCAAATGGCTTGAGATCAGTCTGAAATGCCCCATTGGCTAAACCCAAATGTCTACGGGCTAAACCCAAGAGTCTACTGTGTATTTACAGGCACATGAGCTGGCACGATCCTAAACATGGGCACTGGCAGGGGCACAGGGTCGAATGGCTGGAGATCTATCTGAAATGTCCGATGGGCTAAACCCAATTGTCTACGGGCTAAACCCAAGCATCTATTGTGTATTTACAGGCACAGGAGCTGGCGAGATAATAAACATAGGCACTGACAATGGCACAGGGTCTAACGACTTGAGATCGAACTGTACTGTCCTGCAGTGCACTGAATTCGATGATTGCATTATCTCCTTCACTCTCTGCAGATTACCCATATGCTATTGACCATAGAGAATCTCCTATGGGCTAAAGGCTCTAGTCTACATTACTATGCTAGCTAGGTGTAGTGTCTGTCCGTCTGTCTGAAACGCTCGCCTTCCTAGCACTTCGCCACGCGACGCTTCAGCACGCGCTTGCCTCGCTAGCACTTCGCCACGCCAAGCTTCAGCACGCACGCGCTAGAAAGCCAGCAGGACGCCAGCGGCGTCTCGCAGAGAAGCTCGCTCGCTTCGATCGATCGTCCGCAGAGTATCAATCGCTGCACGGCCAGCGTCGCCTGTTGCTGCCTGCCTTAAACGCAGGCTTTGCCTGAACAGTACGGCAATGCACGGTAGCAGAGCCTTGCAAAAGCGAACAGTGCGGCAGTGCGCGGTACAGCAGAGAACCTTGCAATGTGCAATTCAACAGAGCCGAACAGTACGACAATGCTCGCGCAGGCAATTCAAGCCGCTTCAGCGACTATTTCGCTTGCAACAGGACAGATCTTGCAACAGGACAATCGGCCCGCTCTCTAGCATTTGTTTTGCGCGCCGCTTTGTACGGCGCGTTCGCGAGGCAGTCAGCGCCATTAGCTTGCAACAGGACAGACTGTCTGCAACAGGACGCTGCAACAGTACAGACGTTGCAACAGGATCGTCACGCGAGGCGACCAGCGCAGGTGGCTCGCAACAGGACAAACCTTTGCAACAGGACAGATTTTGCAACAGGACAAATCTTGCAACAGGACAGATCTTGCAACCGGAAAATCTGTCCGCTTTCTATCATTTTTTTGCGCTGCGCTTTGTACGGCACGTTCGCGAGGCAGTCAACGCTGTTGGCTTGGGACAGACTTTCTGCAACAGGACAAATGTTGCAACAGTACAGACGTTGCAACAGGATGCTCGCGCGAGGCGACCAGCGCCATTAGCTCGCAACAGGACAGACCTTCTGCAACAGGACAAATCTTACAGATCGTGCAACAGGACAGATCTTGCAACAGGACAGACCTTGCAACAGGACAGACCTTGCAACAGGACAGATTTTGCAACAGGACAGACCTTGCAACAGGACAGATCTTGCAGCAACAGGATAGATCGTGCAACAGGACAGATCTTGCAACAGGACAGATCTTGCAACAGGACAGATCTTGCAACAGGACAGACCCTGCAACAGGACAGATCTTGCAACAGGACAGATCTTACAACAGGGCAAATCTTGCAACAGGACAGATCTTGCAACAGGACACATCTTGCAACAGGACAGATCGTGCAACAGGACAGACCTTGCAATAGGACAGATTTTGCAACAGAACAAATCTTGCAACAGGACAAATCTTGCAACAGGACAGATTTTGCAACAGGACAGACCTTGCAACAGGACAGATTTTGCAACAGGACAGACCTTGCAACAGGACAGATCTTGCAACAGGACAGATCTTGCAACAAGACAGATCTTGCAACAGGACAGGTCTTGCAACAGGACAGATCTTGCAACAGGACAGATCTTGCAACAGGACAGATCTTGCAACAGGACAGACGTGGCAACAGGATGGTCGCGCGAGGCGAACAGCACCGTTGGATCGCAACAGGACAGATCTTTCAACAGGACAGATCTTTCAACAGGACAGATCTTTCAACAGGGCACACCTTGTAACAGGAGAGACCTGGCAACAGGACAGGCCTTGCAATAGGACAGGCCTTGCAACAGGACAAACCCTGCAATAGGACAGACCCTTCAACAGGGCAAATCTTGCAACAGGTCAGACCTTGACAATGAACAGAGCGGACGTTGCTGCGCGCGTGCGAGGCGACCAGCGCCGTTGGCTCACAACGGGACAGACCTTGCAACGGACAGACCTTGAACAGGACAGATCATGCAACAGGACATTACGGCCATTGGCGACTACATTCCATGGTATTCAGATCTCAGGAATTCTTCTGCAACGGGAAGGAACGGCTAGTTCTAAATATTACTGTGTAGTATACCGTAAATCCTCCAATAAGCGCCCCCTCGAATAAGCGCCCCTCCTAGAGGAAGGTTGAGAAAATAAGGCCCCCCCCCTCCAATAAGCGCCCACCTTTACTAAGTGCCAGTGCAACTAACTTTACCATACATGCCATGTGACCAGTTCTAACGCAAGATAGGGCTATCCATGACAGCACAGCGACCAATGTAGGTACTTTTTCAGCATAAAATCTATGCAAATATACGCAAAAATGTGACAGTAACAGAAAATTTAGGGAAAATCTTGGCACTCTCGAGGGGTCGAGTTAATAAGCGCCCCCCTCCAATAAGCGCCCCTCCTAAAGTAGGTTGAACAAGCTGTTTTAAAAAAGTTGAGTTGTTTTATTAATACAGAGTGGTTTGTGAGTGTTTTACAGTGGAAGAGTGAAAGAGTGGATACTTTTGTAAAGTATTTCGAAGCCTTTCCGATATGATGTGCGCCCGCCCGTTTCTGCGCTATTCACTATTCTACTTCATGCGCTACTTCTGACGCGCTCCTTTCTGAGGGGTTCTTGCAGGGCAACATTGGGATCGCCCGGGATTAATTTTTTTGCAGACAAAATTGTTCGTAAAGCAAGAGTTAAAAAAACAAAAGTATTTCTTTAGGAATGAGTGTTCAACAACAACCGCAACGTAAGGCTTCAAACGGTAAAACGAATGCCGCTCTACAACGCAAGACGAGCGAGTTAGAGTCCTTATAATGCTCAAGACGTAGCGAATGTCAATTTCCAATCGTGCGTATTTTACTAATTGGAAAGGTTTATGCAGTCGCATGAAAGAGCACGTTGAGATCTTTCAAATGACGTGTCGATTGTCGCTCTACGACATAAGACGGGCGAGTTAGAACGCTTTGCGTTTTGGATCTTCGGATTACTGTAACACGTGCAATTCAAATTCTTGAGTCGCAACTCCTCTTAGCGCATTATCAGTGAGCCGAGACCTCTCGAATGAACCCAAGATCGTATCTCTACGACTTTCCTACAAAAATTTCAATTTCTTCAGTACGTGATTTACCAATTGAATAAAAAATTTATCGTTTAAGCGAGCCATCGCACGCCTCTCTACGACGTAAGACGAGCGAGTTAGGGCCGCTTTGCTGTTTGAACCTTTGAGTTACTGTAGCTCGCGAAATTCAAACTTTTGAATCTCGACTTCTCTTAACGGAATGATCAGTGTGCCGAAATCCAATCAACAAACTCAAGATCGTCTCTCTACGACGGAAGACGAGCGAGTTAGAGAAGTATTGCGTTTTGAACCCTTGGGTTACTGTAGCTCGCGATATTCAAACCTTTGAGTTACGACCAATCGAAGAACAAATGATCAGTGAGTCGAGAGCTATCCAACAAACTCAAGATCGTCTGTCTACGACGCACGCTGAGCGAGTTAGAGCGATTTCTGTGTTAAAAACGCGAGAATGTCGCTTTTCGCGGTGCGTGTTTGCGTAATTAAGAAAATTTTTCATGCCAAGTGAAAGAGCACGACGAGACCTTAGAGTTCACCTATCGCACGTCGCTCTAAGACGTAAGACGAGCGAGTTAGAGACGCTTTGCGTTTTGGACTATCGGATTACTGTAGCGCGCGCAATTCAAACTTTTGAATATCGAAGTCTCTTAGCGGAATGATCAGTGTGCGGAAATCTATCTAATGAACTCAAGATCTTCTCTCTACAACGGAAGACGACCGAGTCAGAGAAGTTTTGCGTTTTAAACCTTTGGATTACTGTAGCTCGCGAAATTCAAACCTTTGAGTTTCGGCCAACAGAAGAACAAATGATCAGCGAGTCGAGAGCTATCCAACAAACTCAAGATCGTCTCTCTACGACGCACGCTGAGCAACTTAGAGCGATCTATGCGTCAAAAACGCGAGAATGTCGCTTTTCGTGTTGCGTGTTTGCGTAATTAAGAAAATTTTTAATGCCAAACGAAATAGCACGTCGAGACCTTTTAGTTGAGCTATCGCACGCCGCTCTACGACGTAAGACGATCGAGTTAGAGACGCTTTGCGTTTTGACATTCGGGTTACTGTAGCGCGCGCAATTCAAACTTTTGAATGCCGACTTCTCGAGGCACATTACCAGTAAGTCGAGACCTATCCATAAAGCCCAAGATCTCCTTCCTACGACGTTCCAACGCCGAGATCTGAGAGCGTTACAGACGAACGGACGAACGGACGCACGCACGAAAAGCTCTCGTAGGGGTTCGCCCGGCTGAGGCCGGGCGAAACAAGCTCCGGTATTAAAAAGTTGAGTTTGTATTCTGACTGACATTGCAAAGAGTTGCGTTCTTTCTGCAGAGAGTGCGAGAGTTCATCGCCCGCATGCTCCGCTTCATGAGCCCCCGCTTCGCAAGAGGGTATTGCATAGCAATATTGATTTCGCCCGCAATTTGGCTTTTAGAGCAAGAACATCCCTCTTTCAAGCAACGCTTTTAAAAAGTGACAAAAACTTGTAAAAGTTTTGGCAAGCAATTGACAGAGCACAAAAGAGCGCACTAAGAGCAATCAAACCGTGTCGCACTTCTGCATGTAGCAAAGAGCGATTTTAGCGTTAAAATCTCGAGAATGGCGGTGTGTGTTTGCGTTATCAAAAAATTTGTTGCTGCCGCATAAAAGAGCACGCCGAGAGCTTTCACCTGATATGTCGATTGCGGCTCTATGACGTAAGACGAGCGAGTTAGAGCCATTTTGTGCTTTTGTACTTTTGAGTTACTGTAACTCGCGAAATTCAAACTTTTGAGTTTCGACCAATAGGAGAACAAATAATCAGTGAGTCGGGAGCTATCCAAAAAGCTCGAGATCGTCTCTCTACGACGCAAGTTGAGCGCATTAGAACGATCTTAGCGTCAAAATTGCGAGAATGGCGTTTTCCGCGGTGCGTGTTTGCGTAATTGAGCAAACTTTTGTAGCCGCATGAAAGAACACGTCGAGAGCTTTCACCTGTCGTGTCGATTGCCACTCTACGATGTAAGACGAGCGAGTTAGAGCCGTTTTGTGCTTTTGCACCTTCGAGCTACTGTAACTCGCGAAATTCAAACTTTTGAGTTTCGACCAATAGGAGAACAAATAATCAGTGAGTCGGGAGCTATCCAAAAAGCTCAAGATCGTCTCTCTACGACGCAAGTTGAGCGCGTTAGGGCGATTTTGCCGTCAAAATGCCGAAAATGGCGTTTTCCCGTTGCGTGTTTGCGTAATTGAGCAGACTTTTGTAGCCACATGAAAAAACACGTCGAGAGCTTTCACCTGACGTGTCGATTGCCACTGTACGACGTAAGACGAGCGAGCTAGAACCGTTTTGCGTTTTGACCTTCGGGTTACTGTAGCGCGCGCAATTCAAACTTTTGAATTTCGAAACCTCTTAGCTGAATGATCAGTGAGCCGAGATCTATCAGTAGAGCCCAAGATCTCCGCTCTACGACTTTCCAACGCCGAGATCTGAGAGCGTTACGGACGGACGTACGTACGTACGTACGTACGCACGCACGCCGAGCTCTCCTAGGGTGTCGCCCGCCTGAGGGCGGGCGAAAAAAGTAAGCGCCCAGGGCGCTTATTTGAGGATTTACGGTATGTAGATGCTATGAGGGACAATATTTCGAACGGCACATTTTGCTGGACGAGTTCAGTCCCTAGAGAATACATGGTATTGGCAATGGTTCCCACCTTCCATTTAGCCCTGTTGCGTGCTTTATGTCTCTGAAGGATGCCAGTTTGAACGGCAGCCCCATAGCGGCTGGGCTTGTCGCCAATTGGGAAGCGTATCGAAGATACCAGGGAATGGTCTACACTAGTCACGAGTTGGAGAAGCTTCACGTATGGTGTTTGGAATTCATCTTGTACATATTCCCTTCACTGGGCTTTGTAATTATTGGTTTAATTGGATCAAGTTTGACAGCCATGGCCTATTTTGCCACCCGAAAGGCGACCTTCAACAATCACCTACTGTTCTGCGACTTTTGCTGCGACGTGGCTTCTGGTATCACCAAAATTCCCGTTCTGCTCTCCTTTGCCGGGTTTGGCACCTTCCCGTATTCATCAATTCCTAGTAGGGTACCTATGCGAAATGGGCCGCATTGATGCGATGGCCTCCTCGCGTCTCCCTCAAACAACAACAATCACAACGATATCACAGAACTCATCACAGTGTTGGCACTGTCACCGCTGCTAATCCCCATAGCGGCACAGGCATCGTTGCATTAATCAAACTCCACTTCTTTGTGGTTGAATCCCAACGTTCTAGAGTGGAAGTCGTTTCACCAGAGCCAGTGTCCAAACCACCAAATATGTATAGGTCACCGTGGTACTCAACGAGAGCGCAATTCGCCCGTCCAATTGTCAACCGGTCAATGTATTCCCAACGATCATTTTCTATGCTATATCGCTGACAGAATTTCGTCATGGGAAAACCACCACAGGAGACTATGTAATGCTTCCCGTTAAAATGGTGGACTGTCACGCACGCTCCTTGCGTGACATATGGGGGTTCCGTAAGCTCCTTCCAACGACCTCCTTGGACGAGGTCGTATCGCCACAGAGGGCGACGTTTGCAATATAGGTACGAAGTTGATTGATGTGGTCGATCAGTGTAATTATAACAGACCCCGAGAGTATAAATGTATTTCCCAATGATTACAGTGCTACCATAAGCGACTACACCTGGAATCGAGTCTTTCATGACTGCCCATTCACTGGTGTTATTCTTGGGGTCCAAAATTTCACAGAACGTCCGATTAGTGACAACTTTCTTCTCACTGCCATTGAATGAAAAATTGAACGTGGCACACAGGATGAATTGGTCGCCTATATCGCAGAGACTCGCATCAAGCATCTTGTCTAATACTGTAGGTCAACCACTACCTTTCAATGAGAGACTGACCATTTGACACGGCGTTGTTAGCCCCTCCTCCTGCAAAGTGGTAGTTCAATTGCGGGCCATGAACAAATCTTCTGTTGGCCACATACGACAATTCGGTGTCGTGGACAGCGCCCGAGGAAGATGTATTCTGACTACTTCCTCCAACCACAACAATTGCGCCATCAGAACTGACTGCTGCTGAAATGAAAACTCTTCCTTCAAATAGCTGCTCAGAACGCTCTTCAAAGGTGGAGTTGGATGGGTAGAACGTGTAGCGGGCTGAGGAATAGTAGTCGGAAGTGATGGACGAATAGTTTCTTGATCCGCCCACCAACAGTATTATTGCCTCTGAAAGGCCATACTTCGCGTCGCTCTTGTGCTTTGCTGATTGGGCAAGTCGGCAATTCACTATAGACTAACAATGCAACGGGCGACTATGAGAATACGTGCGACTATGAGAATACGTGCGACGTAATTGAGTAACAATGCTTCACTTTTTGCCCCGCCTCAACTACATAGGAGACACCTTATTGTAACTCATTGTGATTGCGGGACATCCGCCACTCTCAGCTGGAACGCAAAGAAACAATCTTGGTGTCACTCGATAACTTGTGGCCTGTGAACTTTCCTAGACTCGTCTAGCCTACATACACGTAACAAGACCACATAATGGAGGAGGGGATCAGGCTCTAATTGCCCTCCACAATCGATTGTATCGAAATAAATCAACAAGCCCACCCACCACCCACAGCCTAGCACATCACAAAGTTAATGGACTGATAAAAGAGAAAAGGTGAACCTACCTTCCTCTACGTCTGGTAGCAGCACGTAGTGTATAAAAATTGACATGACAACCGTGATAAAACATATCGACAGCGCGGCGATAGTCAGAAATATCCGCCTAGTTTGGTTATCATGCCCAACAAAGCATCCTCCACAGCTGAACAGAAACATGAAATGCTTCTGTACACATACTACATATCCTATTCTACATAAGGGTGTCAAGGGCTTGGCAACTTTCTCTGTTTACTGACTGACCGAAAATTTTGGAAGGATGTACCTACCTACGAGGGTTAACTTAGATGTCCGCCAAATGAGAAGGCTGTCGTATGCAACGTGCACAAGTGACGAAACCGAAAAGTCGAAGAACTGATTTTCGAGTGAGACCAACACTGTAAGCGCAGGCGCACTGTTGAACATATTGTAAAGCGGTGATTGACAATTGAACGGTAAAGGCAGCCTTTCAGATGATAAAAGAGCAGACTTCGCAACTCAAACGTCACGCGATATGGCCACCCAAAGTTGGCTGCATTGCAAAATAAAAGGCGCTTTGTTGAAATAACGGTAAATGTGACACATTTGCCCCGAGAAAAGGAGGGCACGATGCAACCAACTTTGGTTGGCTGTATCTCGCGCGACGTTCGAGTTAGTAAGTCTGTCCTTTGTCATAAAAGGTTGCCCTCTTGCCCTTCAATTGCCAATTGATGCTTTTCAATATGTTCAACAGCGCGCCCATGATGTTCATTCCAGTGTTGGTCTCACTCGAAAATCTGAACTTTCGGGTCCGTCACTTGTGCGCGTTGCACACGACATACTGCACCTCTCGTTGGGCAAACATCTGAGTGAACATTAGTAGTGCATTCATCTAAAAGTTAAGATTGATCGGTCTGCTCAATCGCAGCCAACGAGCAAACAAAGGTGTCGTGCCCGCCGTGGGACACCCTGTAGTAATAGAAAGAGCAGTAACATGTGCAATATATGATTACGTCATCTAACTCCATTAATTCAATATTGTCCACCTTGTATTATTACTGCCGGAAGGTGGCGTTGTATCATTGCTATCAAGGTGTGTTCCTCTCTGACAGCCGTCATCCCATGCACCCTATTGGAAGAATTGTGATCAAACAATAGAGCGAAAAAATGACAATTAAACTCTGCAATGTAGAGCACATACTGCTGACTCCTGGAGCTCATGTACTGATGATGGTATGGCATAGGATCCTGTTGTTTCAGAGTCAGTGGTAAGGGCAGGCGGATTGATGCGCTAAACAGTGCAGCAAATGGCTATTCAAAGTTACACCAAAAGTCAACATGTTGTCCCATCTTAAAAGTCCTCTCAGTTGTCTCCCACTACACTAGCGACATGTCAGTTGGGCGGGTATAACAGTCTCACTTGGTAAGTCAAGAAATTCTCATAGGTGCAGTGGAAGATGTGGCCCGGCTGGTCGTCGAACCAAAACCAGAAGTCGTTCACCAGAATTTCCCTGGCATGCATAACCTTCAAAGTATTGACGTCATAGGCAGTGAAACGGCCCAGTTCACCAGCTGACGCTTCCATCGTATCGCATGGTGAGTCGTTTCTGAAGCCCGTCTCAGGCCTTTGCGTTACGACGGATAGTGGACTGCGATTTGTCTCTTCCGCAGGTTGTGTTGGTGGGCCCAATCCCGAGAGATGCCAGGCTGAGTAGCCATTCTCATTATTTTCACCACTGGCGTCATTGTCGCTTGCGACACTGGAGCTCATTTTGGTGTTTGACCTTCGGTCTCTGCAGCTTCTGCGTCCGTCGAGACTGACATTCCTCCTGACTGTCTTCCATTAGCTTATCTCCTATTCCAACGTTTCGGGGCTAGCATGAGGGAAAGTTCGCAAAACACCTAAACATTCCACTCTGGAAGACATGTATTCGCAAACCTGTGCAAGACAAGTTCAACGTTGTTCGCGTAACCAATTCTCGGTTGTCAGTTGAGCAGTCGCCTTATCTTCCACTCACCACTAGAGAATCGCGCCCACTACAAGATGACGTCAAACAAACAGCAACCCCTTGTAGCAAGAGCCTTATTGTATGGAAACTGTCCAGAAGGCATACGTGTAGCCGGGGGGGGGGGGGGGGGGGGGGGGGGGGGGGGGGGGTAAGGCCCCCCCCCCCCCTAGCCGGAGGTGGGCCCCCCCCCCATACCCCCCCCCCAGGTACCCCCCTCCCCTACTTCCTAAAAGACCCCCCCCTAGGATTTTCAAAAATTTTCGCCTGCGGCACTTAAAAATAGCAAAATTTTCGTCTGCGGCGCCATATTGTGGACGTTTTTGACCAAAATTAAGCGATTTTCGGCACTTTTTCGTCTATTTTTGCAAAATTTTCTCATATTTTGGTACTTTTTTGGCAAAATTTTTAGGTCTTTTGACCCTCCCTCCGGGGGCCCTAGACCCCCCCCCCCCCCCTGAGGGGTCCTATACCCCCCACCCCGACCCCCCCCCCCCTCCCCGGTTGGCGGCTACACGTATGCCAGAAGGGTTGGTTGGGGACATCTCTAGCCCAAAGACGTGTCGACCAGGTCACGCCAATTCGCCAATGAGTGGAGTCTTGTGCCTTGTGGAACAGAAGTCTACACTATTCATGCCAGTGCTCTCATAGTTCAAAAGTCAAAGTTCAAAGTTTATTGTGGAACTGACCGCACACCGAAACGGCGTAAACCCTGTAGAACAGAGGGCAGACCACAAAGTCAAAGAAGGGAAGAGACGCCACACACAAGTCACAATATGCCCAACGTGACGGAATTTCACGGCAGTCTCTATGTTTTTGGTGGGTGGGAAGTTACCTTGTTAAGCTACATATGACGCACTGTCGAGCATTGAACGATGGGATCCCTCCAGTGGAGAGTGGACCCTTCTCGAAGAAGAAATGCCCGTGCCACTGGGAGGACTCGCTGCAGTGGTGGTTCCCTAAGGGTACTTTCTGATAACAACAGTTTGATAGAGAGATTCTGTTGTTCGATCCTGGGAGATTTTGCAGCACTTCAGTCAAGGCCGACGCGCAACTGCTGTTATGTATGTTGCGTGGAAGAGACTAAACTGCGTTTATGCGTGACAAAGGCGCCGTACACGATGTGATTAGACGTTCGGTTCACGTGCCTTGCCTACTTGTTGACTGCAACTTTATTGGCACAGAAAATCAAATTTCTGTCAGTAGAGAGTTCGAATTTACCGTATAACAGTGGGCTTAGAATCATCGTGCAGGTTTAGGCTCTGCGCGTCGTTCGATATTTGTGGTCGGGTTACGGTAGTTTTGTCTTGGTCAGTGTTGCGTAATTTACCGTTTGGGCGTTCGATCGTTGTTTCGGCGCGAATTCAACGTTGTTTCGAAAGGAGCAATTCAACCGAGAATGGTTTTTCTGTGGATTTTCGTCTTGTTTTCGTGCTTCTGTTGCTGTTTGAGCGACAGAGTCGTGCTGGACACCGATTATAAGCAAGACAAAGAAGACAGAGCTTGGAAAGAGAAGTCGCGAAGCAAACTGGGCGAACTGTACGAGCAACTGTTCTTCAAAGTGCCCGAAAACGAGAAGATTTTGAAGAAATCGCGCGAGAAGTTCGCGAAACTCGATCAGAAGAGGAAAGTACGGTACTCAATCCGCGCTGGACACATCGCGCTGTACGCGCGCCTGTTCAAACACTGGGCGGAAACTGAGGGTTGGAGTGGGGAGCCAAACGAGGACGAAAACGCGCGCTATTTTCGATTTCCCGAGCCCTATTTGCAGAAACTGGATCCGGATTTGGAGAATGGTTGCTCTGAGGACCTTTTCAAGTGCATTGACGCCGCTTACGAGCATGTGAGTGTGAACAATTGTGGATTTTTGAAGTTTTCATATTTCCGATAGAAATCTAGCGGTTTGCATGACGATTTCGGGCTTTTCTGGTGCGCCAATTACGAATCGGTCATCGTTTGAGTGTCAGAAAGTCAATTTTTGCCATAGTTCATTCAAATTTCAAATTTTTAGGTCAAGTCCTTCTATGGCTTCTCCTCAGCCCGATTTCTGGCCGCCAAACCCAATCTACTCGATGGGCTGCAGACAACGCTGCCACTAAGCAAAGAGGACTACGATAATTTCCACAAGGACAATCGACGTTTCGATCTCTCCTTGTCCTATTACTTTTGCTGGTACAGTATTTTACGCGTGCCGCTCTTGAAAAATCTCCCCTACTGCCGATTCGGGAACGTATCGCGGGAATTTAGGGTAAGAGACGGATGAATTTAATTTTGAACGTAATTAAACGTAAGAAAATTACGTAATTTTGAAATTTGAAGAAGAAAATGTTTAACTGATTTTAGTGGCCATTCATCTACAACTACAGAGAGTATTTGGATGCCAAAGGGCCATTGACTATTGAAAGTCCTGCTTTCGTTCTGGATGGTGAAAATAGGGTCGAACCTCAAATTGACGTTTTGAGCGAGACTCCTTACGAATGCGCGATGTTTAGGTGAATTTTTGGCAGCTGTTAACGTTCTGGACTCCAATGGTAGTACCTAAAACTGTTCCCTTGGGACACAGTGTACTCCACAAATTTTGGAAGTGTTAGAGGTTTTCGCGCACGTACGCACGGCGCACGCACGCACACGCACGCACGCACGCACGCACGCACGCACGCACGCACGCACGCACGCACGCACGCACGCACGCACACATATTGTCGTCACCTATGTGCAAACGGAATTGGAAGGCTCTGCTTACTCTATCTATAGCTACATTTTAGAAACAAACACAAATCAGCATTTAAAACTGCGAACCACTTTGTTGAAATCGTGATACTGTATCGAAAGAATTCAAATTCCCTTCAGTTTCTGCCCCGACCCCTGCTGCGGTCGGCGCTCATTGGACCGCTACAGTACCTCCCAGCGGTGCCTTAGTGAATGCGAGAAAAATATGCAGAAGTCCAAAAACGCTCCAATTCCTATGATTGCCTCTAGTCCCTGTCATTTTCGGTCGAGGCAAAATCAAAATTTCCCAAACTTGATCAGGAACGAATTCAATTTGACCTGCGATTGCGAGTCGAAGAAGCAGTTTTACGACGTTTATTTGGGATTGTGCGTCGATTTGGACGAATGCGCTGTGGCTGAGAAGAAAGGGGAGAAATTGTGCAAGGGTGAGAATGCGAAATTTATTCGAAATACCTGGAAATTTGTATAAAAGAAATTACAGGCCTCGGCAAGACTTGTCTCAACACGCTCGGTGGCTATATGTGCGTCTGTGGATTTGGTTACGAAATGAACGCAAATGGGGCCTGCGTTGAAATTTTGGCGCCAGTTTAGAACCAAGAATTGTGATCTGACACTTTTATCGCGTTTGCGTTGTTTGTCTGCATTGTTCTGTTGATGCGAAGCCCTTTCGCGAATGTTTGGTTCTGTCGCTGCGCTGTTATGAGCACACCTCCCTTGTTGTTTGTGCGAATACGCACACGTGAAAGCTCGAGAAAGGACAACGCTTCGCTGGCATTACTCAGCGCCCAATCTGGCTTGGCATCTTCAGTGCATTAGGCGAGCAATTCTAGGATACGATTCTCATTGCCGAGCACAAGCAAACCAATTCTTTTTATCTTGTGTTCCACACTGAATACCGCACGTTGAATTTGTCCCACACACGCGAAATGTATCCTTTCTTTCTCCGAATATATGGCAGTGTACCAACGATTTAGATATCAAGACCGCCTCACAATAGTTCTGCCGAACTTTAGACTTGTGCACTCGTCAATTGCACATTCGGCATTTTCACTGAAGCGCACAGCTTTGCCGCGCCCAGATCTCGAGCAGAATTGCTTCCTCCCTCCCCTGAGGCGTGTATGTTTCCATCCAAGAGGCGCCTAGACGTCAGATCCAGGCTTTGTGTGCCATTGACGCACAAACCCCTCGGACTTAGAGGCGCTTAATTGGCGCCTGAGAGAGAGAGCTGTGTCAGTTCGCGCCCTTTCATCGCAACACCCCCCTCCCCCCCTGCTCATCCATGCCAAATGCGAGGCGGAACCGATGCAATTTTCAGAAGGCCGCAGACACTCGTCTGTTTTCGACACGGAATTGCCTCCTCGGCGCGCGAAGCGAAATTAGAAAACACTCGTTGGTCCGTGTCGCTCGCTCGTCTGAGCGCAGGGTTCTGGCCTCTGATACGTAAAATTGGGGGGGGGGGGAGTCTGGGAAGTGTTACCCCCCCCCCCCCCCCAACCATATCCCCTCTAGAAGGTCCAACATTTTCGCCTACGGACCTAAATTTTGTCCATTTGTAACCAAGAATTAAGCGAATTTTAGCACTTCTTGGTAGTTCTTTGGCAAGAGTTTTGGTCGTTTGATCACCCCCTTCCCCCCCCCCCCCCCACTTTTGTTGTCCCGGACCAACCCCCCCCCCCCGTCCACTCCTCCATGTTCCAGGAACACCATTATATTGTATACAGGGTGCGTAAATAATAGTGAGACCCCCAACTTTGTAGTCGCCGTTCTCGAGCCTGGCTCAATTAATTAGGCCCAAATTTGAACGCAGTTTGCTACAGGATGTTTCTGACAAATGTGCAAATTTCATGGGAATCGATGCAACGAACGAAAAACGACGTCGTTTCGCCCAACCCCATGCCGAAAATCGAGTACAACGCTTTTCAACCACGGAAGATGAGGTCCTCAACAAGCTGTTTTAAAAAAGTTGAGTTGTTTTATTAATACAGAGTGGTTTGTGAGTGTTTTAAAGTGGAAGAGTAAAAGAGTGGATACTTTTGTAAAGTATTTCGAAGCCTTTCCGATATGACGCGCGCCCACCCGGAGTCCACTATTCATGCGCTACTTCTGACACGCTCCTTTCTGAGGGGTTCTTGCAGGGCAACATTGGGATCGCCCGGGATTAATTTTTTGAGCAAGACACACGCATTTCTGAGCGGTTGTTGCAAGGCAACATTGGGATCGCCCGGGATTAATTTTTTTTGCAGGTAAAGTTGTTCGTAAGACAAGGGTTTAAAAAACAAAAGTATTTCTTTAGGAATGACCGTTCAACAACTGCCTCAGCGTAAGCTTTCAAACGGTCGAACGAATGCCGCTCTACAACGTAAAACGAGCGAGTTAGGGCCCATTCGCTGTTTGAACCTTTGAGTTACTGTAGCTCGCGAAACTCAAACTTTCGAATCTCGACTTCTCTTAACGGAATGATCAGTGTGCCGAAACCTATTCAACAAACTCAAGATCGTCTCTCTACAACGGAAGACGAGCGAGTTTCAGAAGTTTCGCGTTTTAAACCTTTGGGTTACTGTAGCTCCCGAAATTCAAACTTTTGAGTCTCGACCATAGAAAAACAAATGATCAATGAGTCGAGAGCTATCCAACCAACCCAAGATCGTCTCCTACGACGCACGCTGAGCGAGTTAAAGCGATTTCTATGCTACAAATGCGAGAATGTCGCTTTTCGTGTTGCGTGTTTGCGTAATTAAGAAAACTTTTAATGCCAAGCGAAAGAGCACGTCGAAACCTTTTAGTTGACCTATCGCACGCCGCTCTACGACGTAGGACGAGCGTGTTAGAGCCGTTTTGCGTTTTGGACCCTCGGGTTACTGTAGCGCGCGCAATTCAAACTTTTGAATTTCGAGTTCTCTTAACGGAATTATCAGTGTGCCGAAATCTATTCAACGAACTCAAGATCGTCTCTCTATGACGCAAGACGAGCGAGTTAGATATGTTTCGCGTTTTAAACCTTTGGGTTACTGTAGCTCCCGAAATTCAAACTTTTGAGTTTCGACCAATAGAAGAACAAATGATCGGTGAGTCGGGAGCTATCCAACCAACCCAAGATCGTCTCCCTACGACGCACGCTGAGCGAGTTAGAGCGATTTCTGCCTTAAAAACGCGAGAATGTTGCTTTTCGTGTTGCGTGTTTGCGTAATTAACAAAAGTTTTAATGCCAAACGAAAGCGCACGTCCAGACCTTTTAGTTGACCTATCGCGCGCCGCTCTACGACGTAAGACGAGCGAGTTAGAGCCGTTTTAAGTTTTGACCTTCCGGTTACTGTAGCGCGCGTAATTCAAACTTTTGAATTTCGAAACCTCTTAGCGCAATTCTCAGTGAGTCGAGACCTATCCATAAAGTCCAAGATCTCCTTCCTACGACTTACCAACGCCGAGATCTGAGAGCGTGACGAACGAACGGACGCACGAACGGACGATAAGCTCTCGTAGGGGTTCGCCCGGCTGAGGCCGGGCGAAAAAACGGCCTCGGCCATCATCTGCTCTGCTGTTGAAAAGCATCGCATTGGATTTTCGGCAAGAGTTTGGGCAAAACGGCGCCATTTTGCGTTTGTTGCATCGATTCCTGTGAATTTTGCACATTATGCCAGAAACACCATGTAGTACGGTGTGTCCAAATTTGGGCATGATACATTGAGTTAGGCTCGAGAACGGCGACCACAAAGTTAGGGTCTTACCTTTTATTTACACACTCTGTACTAGCTCCCTCCTCTTGTGGGTTTGACGCTTACCGTACGCCAACAAGACGTCACTACAACGTCAATGTTGTCGTGGATGCGCAACACATTGATTAACAAATTGGCCACACTTGGCGAGTCTGACCTGACGAAGGCAATAGTCCAACATTTTCTTCCTCACTCGATATGTTCCTACGTACGTACAAGGCTGTCTTGTTAAGAGACTTACGTACATTGGAATGTTTTGTTGCGAAGTACAGTTCACTTCTCGCTCTAAGCTACCCTCGTTGACACATACATAGCAGCTTGCTTTTAACGCGGCGGCCGAAACAAAAGCAGCCGGAACTTGTGGGGGCCGCAAATGCACTGACGATTAGATTTGCCGTTCGTACTCCACTTTGTATGGTAGGCGAGTGCTTTCGAGACGCTCGCATTGCCATTCTGTCAGCAAGCACACTCTGTCTGTGTGGACGGAAAGTTGTTTTTGCGGCCGAGCAAGGCATTTTATATTCCGTTGATGACTAGAAGCGGTTGCGTACACTTTATGGTCGGCTAAGGCGCGCCTTTTACGACTATAGGAAGTTAAAGAAAGAGGGTGTGCAGAGCTGCAGACTACTAGGCATCGTCCCTCCAACTAGTCGAGTGATATCGCATTCTTCTGCATTTCTAGCTAAGAATCTGTAGCGTATCGGTGGGTGGTTGGGGGGGGGGGGGGGGGGGGGGGCGCCCCCGCCATTGCCCCCCCCCAGCCGTCTACGCTGTGATAGACACATGTT
>JASAMZ010014010.1:0-7500 GCA_030248115.1 Linhomoeus sp. GSCO2_2 | reverse complement strand
TATGTACAGGGTTTTTTTTTTAATTGGCCAAATGGGAAACCCGAATATCTTCTGCTGTGGTGAAGCAATTCGAACGAAACTTTCACACAATATAGTCGACATATGTCCATGATATGTGTTATGCTGAGGTGTCAATTCATCTTTGTGGCCGCAAGTTACGAGGCGTCAACAAGCTTTGTCTAAAAACTGTGGCACCACGTTGGCATCAGTGTAAACTTGAGAGCGTGTGCGCGATAATGTGCACTGGATAGTGAAGTGCCGCTAGACATTTAGCCGACAATCTGGTGAGGTACCTATAGCCGCAATTGGTCTTGGATTTGTTCGGGTACCTGATCCACATATGGATCAGAAGATTCGCCGCAGGCACACTTTTCGCTTATAATTGTGGCAACTGATCCATAAATGGATCAGAAAAATTCGCCGCAGGTACACAGTGCAATAAAAGTGTCTAAATGAGACGACGCCCTATTGAAAAGGGTATAAATGGGACGACGCCCTATTGAAAAGGGTATAAATGGGACGACGCCACATTCTTTTGGGATTAGTGCTCGATGAATCCACACAAAGATATGTTGAAATCTCAGCTGCTTGAAATTGTCGAAATTTAGAAATTCTGACAAAAACCTTGAAAATATACCTAAATTCTTTAATTATAAAATCTAGAACTATTTGCTAAATACTTGACAGACTATGCCCAATGCATCAACGCAAAGACACTGTGAAATTTAAGCTGTTTGAAATTGTCATAATTTGGGAATTTTGACAAAAACCTTGAAAATATACCAAAATTCGCTAATTATAAAACTTAGAACGAGTTGCTCAATACTTGGCAGGCTATGCCCGACACAACCATGTAAAGAAATTATAGAATTTAAGCTGTTTGAATTTGTCGAAATTTGGGAATTTTGACAACAAACCTTGAAAATATCCCTAATTTCGTTAATTATAAAATCTGAAACTATTTGATAAATACTTGGCAGACTATGCTCGATACATCCGTGCAAAGAAAATTTGAAATTTAAGCCATTTGAAATTGTCGAAATTTGGGAATTTTGACAATACCTTTCAAAATATCCCTAATTTCGTTAATTATAAAATCTGAAACTATTTGCTAGATACTTGGCAGACTATGCTCGACACATCCGTGAAAAGAAAATTTTATATTTAAGCCGTTTGAAATTGTCGAAATTTTGGAATTTTGGCAATACCCTTGAAAATATCCCTAAATTCGTTAATTATAAAATTTGAAACTATTTGCTAAATACTTGGTAGACTATGCCCGACACAACCATGCAAAGAAAATTTGAAATTTAAGCCGCTTGAAATTGTCGAAATCTGGGAATTTTGGCAATACCCTTGACAATATCCCTAATTTCGTTAATTATATAATTTGAAACTATTTGCTAAATACTTGGCAGATTATGCTCGACACATCCGTAAAAAGAAATTTTGAAATTTAAGCTGTTTGAAATTGTCGAAATTTGGGAATTTTGACAAAAACCTTGAAAATATCCCTAATTTCGTGAATTCTAAAATCCAAAACTATGTCACAAATTCATCGCGTCTTATGCCCTGTCCATTTCAGCTAAAACTTTGCCGATACGACTTGCAAATGAAAGTGTCATTTTTGACATTTGCATATTTTAATTGTAAATATCTCGAAATAGCGAAATTAGCAACAGAAACGGACAACGGCACGTTACTCAGCGCATTCGACTCCATTGGGTGGCACTAACCGTCACGTCTAGTTTTTCCGTACTTACACACACACACACAGAGGAACGAACAGACAATAGCGTCCGTATATATACTCGCCGCCCTGGGGGGCGGCGAAAAAATGTAACTAGAAATTTGAGGTTGCACACGATTAAATTACGCAAAACTCGCACGTTTCTCAGCCAATTTTGATGGGGCTACATTCATTAGATTGAGAAGATTACAAGCTTTCATATGTTCCAAGAACGAGTTGCGTAGATCCCACATGGCGTTAGTTACGATACGTCAAAGTTGAGATCACCAGCCACAAGGCGTCATTCTTGGCCACCTAGGCCTCCTCGCGCAAGTCCGGTACTTTGGAGCCAAATTTCAGGCGTTGTATCTCAAGCACGATACATAGCACAGGGTTGATTCATCAAGCATATGAAAGGTTGTTTTATTTCAAATCTGATGCACTTAGTCTCACTCCATTGTGACGCAAATCGAGCAAGTTAGGAAAGTTTAAAGCCATACCAGTTTGCGCAAAATCTCAAATTTTTGGGACTCAACTTTGTAGTACTGTAACTTGAGCTTGCGATAGCCAAGAGCTGTATAAAAGCAACACATATCATGGACATATGTCGACTATATTGTGTGAAAGTTTCGTTCGAATTGCTTCACCACAGCAGAAGATATTCGGGTTTCCCATTTGGCCAATTAAAAAAAAACCCTGTACATGTCACGTTTCACAACCAAGCCAGATGCTAGACAGGGTAGAGATGCCTACTATACCTGAAGCGTAGTAGTCGGAAGCTGAAGCGGTGGCGGTTAGTTGGAGTGGATAATTAAGGTTCTCCCACTCGATCTCTAATCAGTCCAATCACAGCAGTCGACCACACCGCGCTCGTGCTGAGAAACTGCCGGTTCTGCGGGCGGCCGCTTTGTCGGCTGGTGCCTGGTCGCTGCGCTGCTGGCTGGCTGGCCCAATTCGGTCCTGGTCCCAATCCCAGTCCCATAAAGGAGCTGCTGCCGCGCGAGCGCGCGCGCGGCGCGTTGGCCGGCGGCGGGGCCCAGCCCGCATAGAAAGCGGACATGCGGGCGAGTTGCCCAATTCCATGCTCGCGAGCCACCATGGCGGCCTTCTTGCGGAAGAACTGCCGGCAGAGTATGGCGCAGAGAACGCAGAGGAAGTTTAATGGGATCTCGGAGCCGCAGAGAGCCATGAGGGCCCAAATGACCCATTTGGTTCCTGGAGTGGAAGTGCTCCGCATCCGGCTGCTGGACGTGTCCGGATTGCTCAGCTCCTCCATCCGGACAACCATAATCACCAACCCATAGAGATTGGCAGCTGCACTGGCGAGCTGAATTTGAATATGTGCGGTACATCTCCTTTCATGCTCAGTGCTCATCTTTACTTGGTTCAAACTGGCATTGAAGCCCCATTCATGACTCACAATAGCTTAGCAGGGGGTCTGTATACTCAGGGAGGGTCGACTATATAGATAGAGGTAGATACATATGATTGGTAACAGCTGCAATCTCTTGCTAACTATAGCATCAAGTGCTGGTACAAAATGGTCAAAATTTGTGAATCCCCCATGGTTTACAGCAGCTCAAACTTGAACGCAAACTTCAGTTTGACCTTCCAACTAGAATGCTGGACCTTGTGCTCAAACTCAGACTGAGGTTTACACTTTTCAAATACGAACTTGGAATATGGTAAGCCATTCAAATACGAAGTTGGAATCACCATTAGCTGACCTTGAATTAGAGAGAACATACAAGTTAGAACAACATGCAAAACTGGAAATATGTACCTGGCAAAAGAGGAAAGGAATGAGCAAGTGTGTCTTCTCGGAGCTTAGTGCCAGCATCAGAAAGATCAGGGAGAAGAAGGCATATGCCCACATGCAAACGCGCACCACGAAATAGGCTATGGAAATGGCTCCCACGAGTTTGGAGTGACGAATGTAGATGAACAGAGCTGAAGGGGGGAAAGTTTGACGTGATGTCTACTACGACGACGACGACGACGACGACATCAACCATGACTCACAGATGCCGCACCACGATGACGACGACGACGACGACGACGACGACGACGACGGCGACGACGACGACGGCGGCGGCGACGACGACGGCGACGACGACGACGGCGACGACGACCACGACGGCGACGACGACGACGACGACGACGACGACGACGACGACGACGACGCGTCGTCGTCGTCGTCATTGAGCACTCACAGATGCCGCACCACAGCGCGAATATGGCCGCAAAGATCAGCATACACCTCTTGATGTGAATCAGGCCCCTGCAGCAGTACTTGATCTGTTCCGCCTCCGTATTCCCTTCCGTCTCCGTCTCCTCTTCTTCTTCGTCCTCGTCTGCGTAGCCGTCTCCAGTCTCGCTGATCTCCTCTGCTGGCATCGTTGCATAGGAGGGGCTCGCTTCAAACAACTGGGAGGTTCTACCAGCGCTCGAGAAGCTGAGAAGCGTGACTGAGCTCTGCATTATCGCCAACTAATAGCTTTGTTGCCAGGGATTGTGTTTGCCGGAGGCAATTGCGATCGCTCACGCCACGTTTAGAAAAAAGTGAGCGACGCTAAGCTAGGAATATGCCCGCTTTCGCGGCCTCAAATTGCGCTGTCATGACAGAGGGAAGGGTAGGAGTGAGACATAGTCGAAGACGCGAAGCGTATGGCGCGTCTAGCCGATTGAAAGAGCAGAAGAGGCCATTAGAGCGTCTCAAGCGTTCAAGAGGAGGGAACTAAGCAGACGCGAGAGTAGCGCTTCTGAGAAGTCAAGTGGCACTGACAAGTGTTCTCTGCCCTTTGAATGAGAATCGTTTCAGCGGTCAGCCGGTGGTATAGTACACACGGCAGGCATACAGCATGCCACATAGCATGTACATGTGGTATGTAGCACATAAGGTAGGGAGGGGGTGCTAATGGAAGGTGGGGGGGGGGCTTATTATTTAACCTCCCTCTAGGGAGTGTACTATTGGAGGGGGAGGGTTTATTCAAGCGGGGCTTATTAGAGCACTTACGGTAAATGATAAACCAATGTCTTGTGGTGGGTCACGTGATATCAGCTTTCAGCGCTTACGCTTAGCACCTACCGTAAATCCTCCAATTAGCTCCCTGGGCGCTATTTTTTTTTCAACCTACCTCTAGGAGGGGTGCTTAGGGGGGGGGGGGGGGGGGGCGCTTATTCGAGGGGGGGGGGGGGGTTATTAACTCGCCCCTAGAGGAGTCGAGAGTGCCAAAATTTCACCAAAATTCTCCGTTGTTGAAACATTTGTGCGCACATCTGCATAGATTTCAGACTGAAACTGTATAACTTTTGATCAGAATACCTGCAATTAGTACCGGGTTTTTCCGCTTAAGCGCCACCCACCCCCCGCATAAGCGCCCCGGGGCGCTTACGAGGTTTTCACTGCCACATAAGCGCCCCGGGGCGCTTACGTGGTGCCAAAGTTTTTCGCCATGATGGCAGTACAAGCTGTGTGTGTAAAAAGTTCAACCTATACTTTGTGTCTGTCAAGTCTTGGTGAAGAGTATAGTGAGTTTCATTCGCATAATTAGCCGTATCTAGAGAAGGTATCTTGAAAACGTTTACCACTATTAAAATGCAGCCATTACCACGATACGGTTGTCTGTACAACTGATCTAAAGCTCAGTGATATCGCCGCGTTCGCTATATGGTATCGGCATGATACGACGCCGTTGATCTGAAGTTTTATACCCGTGGGAATACGGCACATCGAACAAAAAACTTGCCAACTGTTTGGTGCAGTCGTTCTCTACCAGGAATTTCGTTTGGTTGCGTATTTCGCGTTATGACGCTTTTGTCAATTTATAGAATTTTGGCAAATTGTGGCGTATTTCTATACAATTCCACAATTGCAAACAATTTTGTTTGTGTTACAAATTATGTGCGGTTTATGCTCTTTCCATTTCTGAAGAAATTTCGCCGCTAGTCCATCAGGCGACAGAGTCGATTTTCGACACTTTTGCATTTTAATTGTAAATATCTCTAAATTGCAATATTTCAAAACTGTAGAACCATGTCACAAATGCTTATTAGCTTACCACCTTTCAATTTCTGCTTTAACATTCGCCAATAAATGACGTTCCATTTTTGTCAATTTATGAAATTTTGACAATAATTGCGTATTTCTATGAAATTCCACATTTGAAAAAAATTTCTTTTGTGTTACAAATTGTTCACGGCCTATGCTCTTTCAACTTCTGAAGAAATTTCGCCGCTAGCTCATCAGGCGAAAAAAAACGATTTTCGACATTTTCATATTTTAATTGTAAATATCTCCAAATTGCAATTTTTCAAAACTGAAAAACTGTGTCACAAATTCTTATTGGCCCACGACGTTTCAGTTTCTGCATTCACATTCGTCAATAAATGACGTTCTATTTTTGTCAATTTATGAAATTTCGACAAACAATTGTGTATTTCTATCAAATTCCACATTGACAAAAAATTTCTTTTGGGTTACAAATTATCAGCGGTCCGTGCTCTTTCCATTTCTGAAGAAATTTCGCGGTTAGCTCATCAGGTGAAAAAGCCGATTTTCGGCATTTTTGAATATTAATTGTGAATATCTCCAAAATGCGAAATTAGCAACAGAAACGGACATCGGATCCGTACTCAGCGACCTTGACTCTACTTGACCACATATGTCACATATCTTACTTCGGTGCCACGGACGGACGGACACACAGACAGACAGACAGACAGACAGACATTGTCATCCGTATATATACACCTCGCCGCGCTGAGGCGCGGCGAAAAAATAGCGGGTTTGACGGATAAATCACACAACAAAGCTTCGAATATTACAATAGTAACACATTTTAGACCTTTGTTAGTCGAGTTTTACTGCTCTGAGAAGCTGTAAATAGCTCAAATCGCGCATATATGTGGTTTCACAGAGGTCGAGGAAGCTGTGTAGGTCGCTCGCACCGAGTTACAGGGCCTCATTTTGTTTTGAAGTTCAGTGTAACTGTCCGATAAGCTTGTATGTGGCGTCTTTGGGGCTGGTAGTTGTCGGTTGGACACTGAGAGAACCTTATAAATGCACAGAAAGCCGCAATAGGTCACCAGAAATCTCCTATAGCACTTTAGAGCATTTTCCGTTTTAGCGCCCCGGGGCGCTTAGGCTGGCGCCAACTTTAGGTCGTCTCAGGACCCAATATTCAACGTAAAGCGCCCCGGGGTGCTTAAGCGGAAAAACCCGGTAGTAGTGCTGCCATATGTAGCGAAAACTTGTGTTAGGAATGGTCACAGAGCACGTATGGTAGTGCTAGTGCTGCTGGTACTAACAAAAGGTGGGCACTTGTTGGGGGGGGGGGGGGGGGTGGCGCTTATTTTCTCAACCTTCCTTGAGGGGGGGGGCTTACGGAAGGGGTGGGCGCTTATTCGAGGGGGCGCTTATTGGAGGATTTACGGTACATTAGGCAATGATGGGCTAACACTCAAATTTGGCGGCCTCAAGATTCGGGAATTCGGGACTAGCAAACCATCTTTGGTTGCACAGTTCGCGAATGTGAAACGTACATACGCAATTACAACATTGTGATTGTAGCACAAGCTCCGTTCAACAACGTTTGAAAGCCTCGCATCCTTTCTTAACAACGACATAGGCCCTATCGATATACTAACCGAATTCAACAATACACATCGAATTGTACCTGCCGCCTGGAACCAAAAGCAACGTTACAGAGATACCGCATGGTCGAATATGGTAGCCACAGCCAGATGCAGTGTATTACTCTGGTAGGTAT
>JASAMZ010014009.1:0-42113 GCA_030248115.1 Linhomoeus sp. GSCO2_2 | reverse complement strand
CGACAAAGACGGTTCGACCGGAGGCTCTTCGACAACTGCGACCGCGGCCGGCAAAGTCGCACATGTCGGCATTTCGAGTGAGTCGCTGATTGCCTCCGGCGGACACTGCTGCGCCGACGTCGCCATCGAAGGCTGGGCCATTGGGAAGGACGTCGGAAGTAGGCTCCTGACGCTTCTCTGGAGGGCCGCCAGTGGAGGCCACGGGATGCGACTCCACTCTCCACGACTCTGGCAAGTAGTGACCGGTGGGAGCCATCGATTCCACAAATCTCGACCGGAACGCCCTCTGGACGACGCCGACATCCCAATCCAACTTCTTCAGGATCTGAACCATTGAGAATTGAAGCGGTTGGCGTCTTTGCCTTGGTGGGATAAAAGCGACTCATTTAGGTACCGTACAATAATGCGTAATAATAATAATAACGTACCGTAATGCGCAAGGTACGGTACATTGTGATTGGACACCTTAGACCAAAAGACCAAATTGTGTTCGCGACCAAAACGAGCGTCGAAACAAGGCAGAAGTGGCCAGGAACTCACCCGTAAGAAGAAGGGCCTTCGGCCGCCTTGCTGTGAGAAGGAGAGCTGCGTCAAGATGGCTCTCAATTGGCGGACGGCCAGCTGGAAGGTTCTGGCGGTTCTGGGGACCATCTTGAGCATGGCGCGGGAGGAGCGCGACTGGAACCACTCGAAGCGGCTGAGCAGCGGCCCCACTCGCTCCTCGTAGAACTGACTGTCCTCCTTCAGGACCTTCGCCTCCAGCAGGCCGTTGAGCAGACGCTGCAGCTTCAGATACGCCGCCAACTTCTCCCACTCCTCCCACTCACTCTCGTCGTCCACCAAGGAGCAGTCGCCCACTAACGACTCCATCTGCAATGCACACACACACATACTGCATCGCCCACAACCACACGACGCTACAGGTGCGCACACTTGTTTGCGTAAACAAACACGTTGAATTTCAGTAGGTTATATACAGGGTGGGTCAAAAAAAGTGAGACCCCTAACTTTGCGGCTGCCGTTCTCAAGCTTGACTCAATGTATCAAGCGCAAATTTTGGCACAACATACTACATGGTGTTTTCCATCAACAACAAAAATTTGAGGTCATTTGATGCAACGAGTGGAAAATGACGCCACTTTGCGCAAGGTCATGTCGAAAATCGGGTGCAACGACTTTTCAATGGAGGACGTCGAGGAGAACGACCATCGACGAGGGCCTCGTCCTTCTCTTCGACGTCCTCCATTGAAAAGTCGTTGCACCCGATTTTCGACATGACCTTGCGAAAAGTGACGCCATCTTCCTTAGGATGGATCAAATGGTCCGAAATTTTGACAGTTCATCAAAAACACCATGCAGTATGTTGTGCCAAAATTTGCGCTTGATACGTTGAGCCAAGCTTGAGAACGGCAGCCGCAAAGTTAGGGGTCTCACTTTTTTTGACCCACCCTGTAGATCTGCGGCGGGCGACGGTGCATGTGCACGTGGGCATAGCGCTAGCTACACGCTTCTGCCAGTTGCACCGAATGCCGCCACTACAGATGTACACATGTGGAACGTGGGAAATGGGCTCCATCCTATCCCTCACCTTGAATATGACTTTCTCCGTCTGGAATGGAGGCTCCTTGTCTTGGAAGGGCTCGCCGAGCGCAAGGGCCATTTCCATCTGCAGCTCGTGTCTGTGTCGGCGCCACATCAGCAGGCAGTGGGTGCAGAGCTTGACGAAATCGCAGGCGCAGCCCTTCTCCCAGCAGGTGGGCGCCAGCTGGCGCGCCGCCCTCTCTCGACGGTAGGCGTCGACCGTTTCCCAGAAGTCAAATGGAACGATGCTCTCCCAGAAGAGAAGCGAGTGATCGCCCCCTCCACAGCTCCAGCAGACCACCGGCGTGACTAAGGAGTGGGAGGTGGGACCGTTGCTTTCCGACTGCTGCGGCGGCGCTTCGGGACGCCGACCTGAAACCAACGGACAGCCAGTCAGGCAATCAGGCAGGATCCTACTTCATCAACTGAAACTTACGCCAACCTTTGTCGTCTTCGACTCCCTTCAGCAGTTCCCCGAAGGTTGGGTCGTACTTGCTTTGAGGCAGGCACTTTCGCTGGCCATCAGCGGTTCCCCGTGAAGGTTCTCCGTTTTGGGCGGCGTCTCCTTCTTCGCTGTGGAAGTCGGCAGCGTCAAGGGGCTGCTCCGCCTTCAGATCCTCGTCTACCGCCTCGGCGCACACTTTCGCCAACCAAACCTGCAACGAAGCATCGCCGTCGGCCAGTCATTAGCGCTTGCCAAGTTCGTATTCGCAATATCTAGGTACTAGCCCCGACCTCTAGGTATGCCGCTTTTCCGGACGTCTCGTCTTCCAAAAAGTCGCTGTCGTCCGAGCCCAACTGCGAGGGCGTCGACTCTTTGGGCGCCGAAGAGGGCTCTTCTTCTTCCTGACTGGCGGCAAGGGAAGCGGCCGCTCGCAGCTTCTCGCGTGCCAGGCAGTAGCGACGCCGCTTCGGTCGCCGACGACTGCTGGCGTCCAACTGGATAAGCGGCTCGATTTCCACGAGGAATCGCACTGCCGCAGATTCGGGAGCGTGAACGCGGATCAGTCCCCCACTGGCCAGCGTCGATGGCGCCACCATCTTCTGAAAGGTTCATCTAATTAAATTCTTATTGCGGGGCGTGGGGCGACGTATTTATGGAACATAGCAGAGACATCGTTAGCGAAGAGCAACAGTAGTACCTCCAGAGCGGCGACGTCCAGCGAGAGAGGCGCGCCGACGGCTCCGGGCGACGTGTGCTTCAGCGTCTGATCCACACTTCTCCTGGCGGCCAGTAGGCAAGTCTCGAAACGGCCACTTCTCCTCGCGTCCTGGCTCTTCGACTGAGCCGCCGTCCACGCCTGCAACGGCGTATCCGGCAGATGCATACGTACGTTGCCGACACATGTAGAGTGATTGCAGCAACAGCGCTCCTCTCCTACCGCGTCGTCCGTGCAAAGAGGATGGTAGAACATGGCCACTCTGCGCTCAAACACGTCGCTCTCTCGAATGGCGACGGGAGTGAACTTCTCGCGCAGCCAATGGACGAAGTTCTGGCGCTGAAGCGGGAAACATGGTCAAGACATGGCACAATGGAGGGTAGTACTAGCTTGTATACTGTACATACTTCACTTTTAGTGCAATGTGTTGTCGTCGTCACACCTTGTCCTCTAGACGGCTGTCGATGCCGTTGTAGGAGAGGCGGCTGTCGTTGGGTCCGAAGGGGCAGTGTGCGAGGGAGACGCCAAGTCGCAGGCGACACTCCACTCCGCCTCCCCCTCCCCTCCCTCCAGTTCCCATTCCCTCGTAGGTGGCGAAGAGAGGCTTGTCGTCTGTCACCATCGCCCCATTCTTTGCGCCCCGACTGCCGCCGTCCAATCGGTAGAGATTCTGCTGCAGTCGACGGTGGGCCAGCAGACGATTGGCGTCGTGCAGACAACGAGACGCCGAGAGACGAAAGGCCGACTCCACCACCACCCCAGCCACGTCCGCCGCCACCTCAACAGAGGGGCTGCTCATTGGCTGCTGTATGTATCTCAGGACAAGTTATAGCTTCCTCTCACCTGCGAATCGAAGCAGCAGTACTCGATCTGCTCACTGTCTAGGTTCTTGGCCGCCCAGAACTACAAAGCGACAACATTGGAACACTTACAATCCAAGTGAAGGAGAGCGAAGAAACCCCACCGAGTACTTGACTCTGTCCAAGAGTTGCCTGCCGTTTCGCAGGTGGAAGAAGGGAAGGACGTCGTCTCCGAAGAAGACGGCGGCGATCTTCTTGAGGCCCGAACCGAAGGCGCCGGCGCTCGCCAAAGGCTGGTAGACGGCGTTGGGAACGGCCGCCGACATCTCGCGGTAGATGAAGGAGGGAAGGTCGATCCATCCAGCCAGCACGAGACCCCACTTGTTGCGCAACAGCAGAGCGTCCTCGTGGATCGACACGCCCACCTGCCCGATTGGGATATGGGATACCAGAGCTCACTTCCACACATACATACGCCATCGACACAGCACTCCTTGTACTAAATGACATCGGCATACTACGCACAGCTCAGCCACTACTAAAGGAACCTTGAAGATGGCTTCGTCCTTGCAGAATCGCTTGAGAGAGGCGGGTAGGTGGGCGAACATCGACAGTTGCACCACAACGGTTGTTCCCTGCACAGTGGAGATCTGCAGCAGCGCCGGCCTCTCCTCCTCCACGTGCTTGCGCTGGATGCGCGTCAGATTCAGCGCCCTGACACACACAGAGAGAGAGAGGCACTAGGTAGTGGGTACGCACAATTGTCGGAAGCAGCAAAGAAGGGCGCATGTCCGACAACAGCGAACCTGATAGATACGCTAGCACGCACCTGGTGTCGCCGGCGTCCTTCAGCTTCTCCCAATTCTGTCGGTTGACGCCCTCGACATCGAATCCGACCAGTCGCAAGCTGCCCTCACTCCAGTCGTCCCACAGCATCTCCAGAGCGTCCTGCAGCCAAGAATTATACGGCTTCTATTCGTTTTGACTACACGTAATCGGGCTCGCAAAATGTCCACCAAATGTCAAAACCCACATCCCACTCAGGGTGCGACTTGACTATCCATCTGGTGGTAGACTTGCCCGGCGGCTGTTCACGTTTTCGCAGAAACTCGAATCGGTTGCTCTTCAGCAGATCACGTATCGTGAGATAGCTAACCGTCTCCGGAAGATGCACAAAACAACAGACTTCTCAATCTGTAGACGAACGTTGGCTCAAGTGTTGCGCTCAACCTACTTTGCCGCCAAAGCACTGGTGGTGTCTGGACGAAGAGTGTCCTGGGTCTACTGGCGCAGCCGTCGGCCAATTCTGACGAAAGCGACCCTCGTACCAAGCGGGTCTGTCTCTCAGCAACACCTCGTCGTCTGCCACTGGAGCAGACGCGGCTGCCGAGCCTGCCATCCGCGCCGCCGTGGCCTTCGAAAGAAGAAATCGCAAAAATTCACTCGCGCAGTCGGATAGTTCGGTGAAACGTTGGCTTCCGCTGTTCCTCGCAAGCTCAAAACGAAAGACAAATGAAGTCAAACAGTGGCGAATACAATGAGCCTCCCCTTTACAGTATTTGCTCGCTCCACAGCTAGTCAAACACTAGCGGGCCCAGGGGGGGGGGGGGGGGGCGGGGGGGGGGCGGCGCCCGCCCCCGCCCCCCCATGGGGCCCGACCTTAGGGAAAAATTTTCCTTAGTAAAGGTGCGTATATGCAAAAATTTTCGCCTGCGGCGCAATTTTAAGCAAAATTTCTTAGATTTTGCCTCAAAATCGGCAAAATTTTGCCTGCGGCGCTTATTTTTGACAAATTTTGGTACATTTTTGGCTAAAAATCGCAAAATTTTCGCCTGCGGCGCTATTTTTGGGCAAAATTTTCGCTCTTGGTAAGCCGAAACAGTCATTTTTAAGGCTGATTTTGCAGTAAAACGGTTAAAAAACGCAAAAATTTGCGCCTGCGGCGCAATGGAAAAATAGTCGAAAATTTTCTGAAGTGGCGCCCCCCCCCCATTCGGAAATCCTGGGCCCGCCACTGTAGTCAAACCATTCTTCATATGTCCGTTGAAAAGTTTGAATTTCAAATGTCCGTTCAAAAGATTGAATTTCAAACGTCCATTCAAAAGTTTGAATTATAAATGCCCCATCCGAATTTCAAATATTGGGCCGCAAAGTTGTATTTGGTTTACGGTAACATTATTTTATAAACAGATTGTTCTAGGTAGGGTAGGTAAGTACACACACTGGCTACTCGCTATTCGCTAATCAGAACTCTGCTGTAGACGTTGTACAGTCGAGCACGAACTGAACCAACTGCCAAAATATACACCGAATACTAGAGCTCGTGCTCCTCTAATGCCATGAATTGGTTACCTAGTTTGAGAACCCTGTCGACGCAGCGGTAGAATGGCCACGTGTCAAGAAAGGCATAGCTGATTCCAGCGTTGAATTCCCGCTTACGGCCGTTTAGCTGCTCGTTCTTTCGCCAATTGCTAATTTCTCTACTCGGTAGATCAATCTTTCCATATAACTAGCCAGTCAAGTCGAGCTGCTGAATTAGAAGAAAACAAGCCAAGTGAGCAAGTCGGCCAGAATGGGCCAGAAGAACGCCAAGCCGGCAACCGCTGCTCCAGCGGCGCGTCCGGGTCCTGCCGCAGCAGCAGCGCCGTCCAGGAAGGAAGGCCTGAACCTGAAAGGCGGCACTGCCGACTCAAATGCTGCGGACGAGAGATACCAGCCTCTCGAGCCTGAAGCCGATGAACGACCGGAACCGGGAGCGGAATATCACCAAGCGGCCGTCGCAAAAGCCGAACCGGCCACCGAAGAGGAACTACCAGAATCGGCCGCCGAAGAACCCCCACAGGCCGCCAAAAAGGAACGCCCGGTGCCAGCTGCCGAAGAAGCGCGACCGGCCGCCGAAGTGGAAGAACCTCAACCGGCATCCGAAGAAGCCGCATCGGCACCTGAAGAACCTGAACCGGCCGCCGAAGAACCCGAACCGGCCGCCGAAGAAGCCGAACCGGCCGCCGAAGAAGTCGAGCCAGTCGCTGAAGAACCTGAACCGGTAGCCTTAGCCGAAGAACCCGCACCGACAGCCGAAGTGGAAGAACCCGAACCGGCCTCCATAGATACCGCACCGGCCGCCGAGGCACCTCAGCCGGCCGCCCAATATCCCCAATCGATCGTCGAAGAAGCCCAATCGATCGTCGAAGAATCCAAGCCGGCAGCCGAAGAATCCACGTCGGCCGCTGAAGAGGAAGAAGCCGCGCCGCACGCCAAGAAACCCAAGCCAATCGTCGAGGAAGCTGAACCGCCCTCGAGAGAACCTGCTGCTGAAGAACATGCACTGACCGCTGAAGAACCCACGCCATCCACTGAAGTCGCATCGGCTGCTGTAGAACCCGCATCTGCCGAAGAGCGAGCAACCACCGGAACCGGCCGCCGAAGAACGACCCGAGCCGGCTACTGAAGTGCAACCAGAACCAGCTGTCGGAGGGCCGCCAACAGAGGAGACGGTGGTGCTGCCACAGCAAGAAGCAGACAAGGATTACGTGCAGGAGCCCCTGCATAGAAGCACTCCGACCCGACTGGGGAATAGCAGATGGAGGTATCGCGTCGCCTGCTGCGCAACAGACCGCCCGCGCCAACAGCGTAGCAGCGACGGAGAAGCGTGGAACAGCGGCAACACAACGCCTGCTGTTGGCATACGCAATAGAGATGGGCGCCGGCCAGAACATTCCATCCGGGAACCGGCCGGCAAACTTTCTGCTTAACCGACAACCGGGCGACAACCGGCAGCAGAATTCTCGACCAGCCGGCAATGTGCGCTGGCCGGCGGCGCAATTAAGCAAAGACCTAGTTTCACATTTTGGAAAACTCAATGTGGATAAACCCAGCTACTGGCAGTGTGAAGCTTCAACAGCCGGCAATCGGCCCGGCCGCGGCCGGTGACCGGTGCCCATCTCCAGTACACAACGCACGGCACTCGACAAAGAAGGGGGCGCGCACAGCTGGCTGGCTATCTATGCGGTAGATCTAGATACGGGCGCCACGAAACAGGCTTACGCAATCGAGCGTCCGTGCCAGCAGAGCGTGGGAACGAGAGAACGGTGAACGGAAACAAAGACGAAGCAATTATTGCAGCGACCTAACCCTATGGAGAATACTTGCGCACTACAGTAACGTATTACTGCGAGACACATGGGCGCGAAAACAGAGAGAGAGAACGGCAATAAGCGTTCTATGACCCAATGACCCAATGACCCCATGACCCAATCTATGACCCAGATTCAAATCTTCGTATTACAGTAATCCCAAAGTGTAAAGTACATAACGGCGGTTACGGCAAGTGACAAATCGCACCAAAATGACACCGACTTGAATCATGACTTGTTTCGAAAGTGTCAAGCCATTTTGAGTCAAGATTTGAGATCGTCAGGCAAAACTGACAAGCTTTTGACTGTTTTAGTGTTGATACCACAGATCCTTGAAGCTTTGCTTGAAGTTTGAAGAGTGGGAAGTTTGTTTGGCACAATATTTTGAAGCTAGACATTTGGACATGAAGCAAGTCCAGACATTTGGACAGTACCCGTTGTCCAAACGTTCCCTGAAAGCTGCTGCAGGCACCGTCTGAACATTTTCCATGTCTGACTTTCCCGATTTACTGTATTTCATGGCAGGCACCTATGCAGTTATGTAGAGGGTCTATAAAGTGGTATTGGAGGGATGGGGGGGGGGATTGAGGTATCCCACAACAAGCTGTTTTAAAAAAGTTGAGTTGTTTTATTAATACAGAGTGGTTTGTGAGTGTTTTAAAGTGGAAGAGTAAAAGAGTGGATGCTTGTGTAAAGTATTTTGAAGCCTTTTTGCGATATGACGCGCGCCTGCCCGGAGTCCACTAACCGCTATTCATGCGCTACTTCTGACACGCTCCTTTCTGAGGAGTTCCAGCATTGGGATCGCCCGGGATTAATTTTTTTAGCAAGGCACACGCATTTCTGAGCGGTTGTTGCCGCTCTACAACGTACGCGAATGAATACCACTCTACAATGTACGACGAGCGAGTTAGGGCCGATTAGCTGTTTGAACATTTGAGTTACTGTAGCTCGCGAAATTCAAACTTTTGGGTTTCGACCAATAGAAGAACAAATGATCAGTGAGTCGAGAGCTATCCAACCAACTTAAGACCGTCTCTCTACGACTTGGGGAAACTTGAGGAGAACGACTTGGCGATACTGAGATTTGGGGAAAGGTGGTAACAAGAACAAGAATCGCGTTCTTGGAGACCCCAAAAGATGCTTATTTTTGCTTAATTTGAAGGCAAGTGTGCCAAAATGATTCACAATTGCCAAAAATAGCACCACAGGCGAAACTTTTACTAATTTTACAGCTTTTTACTGTTTGGGAAATTTCTGGATTATTAGGGGGGGGTGGGTGGTGGATGTTTGGAATCTCCTTGGCTGGGGGGGGGGGGGGGGTAACAAGAATTTCATTCTTGTTGCCTGTTGCTAGGGGGGTGCAGTCCTCCCCCAACCACCTCCCCCAATTGCATGCTAAACCAGAGTAAATTGTGATTCTGGCAAATCGTAATCTCTGGCAAATCCGCCTTCTCAGAGCTCGCAAATCATTGTAACAATGGGTGCTATCCAAATGTCTGGACTTGCTTCACGTCCAAATGTCTAGCTTCAAAATACTGTGCCAAGCAAACTTCAAGCAAAGCTTTAAGGAACTGTGGCATTAACATTAAAACAGTCAAAAGCTTGTCAGTTTTGCCTGATAATCTCAAATCTTGACTCAAAATGGCTTGTCACTTTCGAAACAAGTCATGATTCAACTCGGTGTCATTTTGGTGTGATTTGTCACTTGCCGTAACCGCCGTTATGTACTTTACACTTTGGGATTACTGTAATACGAAGATTTGAATCTGGGTCATAGATTGGGTCATGGGGTCATTGGGTCATTGGGTCATAGAACGCTTATTGCCGAGAGAACAGTGGACGGAAACACACAAAGCGATTGCACACCGTGTAGAATAGGCAATAATTGTACCACACAAAGATTGACCGCAAATCCCGCCCGAATGTAGTGGAAAGAAACTTCTTTGCGACAGCAGTTGTTGAAACTTCCTTACCAGTGCCGACTTCGTCTGTCTGCAGCGCAGAACAAGTGCCGACTTCGTCTACAGTGCAGAATACCCGAAATTGAAAATTGCACTGAAGAATCCCCACGCTTAGGGTTTCGACAACGCATGGTTAAGCTGCCCCAATTGTCGACGAAAAGTCGCAAATCCCGGTCCGCATCGCAAAACGAGTGCCATATTCGAAATCAGCGCCCTCGAAAGCACCAGAATCGACTCCAACTGTGATTTTGCCCACTGAGGTGGAAATGCGAATTTGGGACGCGGCCGGGGATACGGTAGCCGAAAAAATATTTTTGAAAATCGGTTCCGTATCACTTTTCGACGGGGAATCACGTGGTGCAGCCCATTTTGCCATAAAGAGTCGCATTCGAGCGTAAATGCAGCCGAAAGTCGAAAAGTGTCGAAAATCGGTCAAAATCGCCGGTCGTTGGACCTACGTTTCTGGAGATCTACACGGCCGATTCTGGCGATTTTGGTGCCAAATTGAAGCAAATAGATTGGCGCTTCCGGGAAATTGCATCTTAGAACGATTTTACAACGGAATCTCACAACTCGATTTTTTACACCGAAATATCACACCTCCGAAATTTTCTTTTGCCCATAACTTCCGCGTGGGACCACCTAGGAAGCTGAGGTTTCTTTTCCGGGCTAGATATTGTCGAGGACTATAACATATCCAAAAATCACCAAAATCGATCAAGCATTGCGAAAGTTATGGATGGAGAACTGTTTTCAATGTACTACAAAATTCGAATTTTTGAATTTTCTCAAAATTTTTCCATTACGCGAAAAAAATGAAGGTGCGTCCACACCTACTATCCCTCGAGAGCAATCGATTAAAAAAAACCGCGTCCAAATCGGACGAAGCACGCGCGAAAAATCTTGGGGGGGAGATTTTTATTTTCGGTGTCCCGACTATAGCCCTCCGCCCTTCTAGGGTCGGAGTGCTAAAAAGGCCGTTCAAGCGTCTGCTCAAGTGGAGGAGAAGCCTGCTGACGCGCCTGAGACAGTGGTGACATCTGAGGTGACATCTGAGCCGTCCTCGGCAGAGGAAAAGCCAAGAGCCGTCGTCAAAAGGACACGGGGCAGCAGACGGTCGCGCGGGACAAAGAAGCCGCCAGCTGCAAGGAGCGAAACGACGACGTCTGGCTAAGACACTGCTGCACCGCCGAGCGTCCCAGGAGACGTCAGCAATGCCAGTGCTACAACTGCAGAGGAGACAACACCCCCGCCGTCGACGAAGAGAGGGGGCAGAGGAAGAGGCCGGAGTCGCAGCCGCGGGGGAAGAAAGCGACCCGCTACCCGAGCGAAGTCTCAGAAGGGCGGCAAGAGCGCTAGCACGGAAGATGTTACTTCAAGCGAGCCCTCCACGGCAGACTCCGAGCCGACAACAGCGACACCGAGGCCGCTACGACGGTGAAGCAAGAGCCCGGCGCAGCGGCGTCTCCGAAGAGAGGAAGGTCGGCGAGTCGCAAACGTCGCGGAGTCCAGCGGCGACGAGGCGGCAGCCGACGCAAGCGCGGAACTCGGTCCTCTGCCAGAACGGCTGCATCGTCGGAGTCGACGGTCGCTTCGGAAGGGCCTGTTGAGACTGCGGTGGCGACGGCGAGCAGCGCCGAAGAGACGGAGACGTCTGCAGGAACGGACGGAAGCCAGCCGGCGTCGAAGAAGAGAGGAAGCCGACGGAGGGGCGGAGGAAGAGGGCGCCGCAGTCGATGGCGAGGCAGCAAACGAGGGCCGCGGCAGAAGCAGAAACAGCAGCAAGACGCAGACAAGGGGCAGTGAAAACGCGATGTCCAACGTGATCGTGATCAGTGATACGGGCAGCGGTGACCTACCTCCCTCTCACAGCAGAGCACGTGCCACGCTCATTCTTCGCCGCCGACTATGCCTCGCGCCGTCCTCTCGTATCAACACGAACTCTCCGGAGACCCTCTACCAATGACCGATCAGTGATCAACAAAGATGACGATACACTGTGATTCGACCTGACATTCGTTCGCTCCTCCTTCGCCACCGTTCCTCCCATACATTGTTCGCGACTGCTGCTCCAACGTGAGAAAGGTTGCCCGGAAAAGTTGACACCACTTGAAAAGCGAATGAGAGAGGTCTTGACTGGGTAATCTCGAATTCCATGTAATGCCTTGTTACGGTATCGAGTTTCCATACGATGTATGGAGTACTACGGCTCAGCAGCAATTTGGTTTTCACCGCGGTAATGAGAACGAGGCCATGAACAAAGAAACAGGAGCTCCAGCGAAGGGCATCAGCTGCCTTCGAAACCGAAAATTTGTTGAGAGCATTCCAAGTGAACGGCAGATAGCCAACGGTGACGCCGCAGCGTCGTTATCTTGCTCGGCAGTCTGTGAAGCGGAAGACAACGATGTCTGCAGTTGGCTGCGTCATCAGTTGCGCGATTCGTCGCCTGTCTACTTAGGACCCTATGGCGAAACGGCCGTCTTCTATTGCGACTTCGCCGCCACTTCAAGGTAATCGAGTTTCCGCTTGTCTGATTCAATCCAATTAGTCATTTGCCCCCTGATAACCGACTATTCCCCATGAACTATCCTGCAAGTCGCCCCAATAGTACCACTGCCCAAGTTCGATGGTGCAGTACTCACTTCCTGGCAGGTCGGTGCCGTCAATCGAACTTTTCATCCAGAAAGAGGTGATGCCCTGCTACGGAAGCACTCACTCCTCCTCGACGCTGACGGCCGAGCAGTCGGCGCTCTTCTTCCAGGAAGCCAGGTGGCCGACCGACAGAGAGTATTGTTGTATTCTTTGCTCCCCCCAGTCCACCCGGGAATCGACTGTCGCCTTGCCGACCGCCGATAGTTTGTCATTCCGTTCGTCATCGCAGGGAGGCGGTGCGCCAGGCGGTGTCGGCCACCGACGAGTACGCGGTGCTGTTCGTGGGCGAGGGCACCACCGGCGCCGTCGCCGTCCTTCGACACGCCCTCCACCTCGATGGAGAGGGGGGAGGAGGGGCGCCGCCGCCCGTCGTCCTCGTCGGACCCTACGAACACCACTCCAATCTCCTCCCTTGGAGGGAACTGGCTCAAGAGGTCGGTCTGACTGATTGAGAGCCAACTACGAGATGACACGTGGTACACAGACACCGAATTCGCACGCGCTCTCGTGTTCAGGTTGTCGATGTCGGCGAGCGGCCGAACGGCGGCATGGTCGATCTGGACGATCTGGAGAAGCAACTGATACTGGTACCGCATCGCACTGTCACACTGTCTGCCTGCCGTAGTGCATGAATAGGTATCTCTACTCTAGTTGTCGTCGGCAGGTTCGTGACAAGCACGGCGCGTCCGTCCCAGTGATCGGCTGCTTCAGCGCGGCGTCTAACGTAACGGGTCACTTGGTGGATCTGGATGCCGTCTGCAGTCTCCTCCACAGGTGGATGGGTGGAGGTTGAAGTGGCCACCACCTGTATCGGTCTTAGGACTGGCTGGCGCGTCCACATACACCTTACGTACTTTCAATCTGAAAGAACTGTACAGGTACGGAGCGCTGGCCTTCTGCGACTACGCCACGGCAGCGGCATACGTGGCGATCAAAGTCACTTCGTCCACTGACCCTTTGGCGTATAGAGACGCCGTCTACTTTTCCGGACACAAACTTCTGGGCGCGCCTTCTTCGCCCGGTGAGGGAGAATCGTCCTACTTCACCTATCTCTATGAATCCGCCCTCGTCACTACAGTGCCATGTATTCACAGGCGTGCTGGTGGCACGGAAAAGCCTCTTCAGACGGACGGTGCCACTAAAGGCCGGCGGAGGCACTGTATTCTTCGTGAGTGGAAACGGTGATTAGAGCTGCCGGCGGTCGTTGCGCTTCTCGCACCCTCTTGACTGTACAGGTGCAGCCTAATTCACACAGCTACCTGAAGGAAATAGAGCAGCGGGAGGAGGGAGGCACGCCCGACCTAGTGGGCGCCGTACGTCTGGCGTTGGCGCTGCAACTGAAGCGAAGCGTCGGCGTCGACACTATCGAGCGCAGGGACAAACTGCTCAGCAGGTGCCCTGTTGCTTCGCGCATACGAGGTCGGGCGCTTGTCGAGACGAAGCAATGTCTGCAGGCAGTGCCTGGATCGTCTGGCTCGAATCCCTAACGTGGTGCTGTTAGGAGAGGGCGGCGGCCGTCGTCTGCCGCTGCTCTCATTCCTGGTGCGACTGCCGCACGTCGGCGGCCTCTTTCTCCACCACAACTTCCTCTGCGCCCTTCTGGACAACCTGTTCGGCATCCAGTCGCGGGCGGGCTGCCTATGCGCCGGCCCTTACGCCCAGGCGCTTCTGGGAATCGACGAGCCGCTGGCGGCGGAGTACGAGCGCCTGCTGGCCGAAGAGGACAGCCTCGACAGACACCACCTCAGGCGGAAGCGACAGTACTCCAACTTTGAGCCCTTCCGGTGGGTAGAGGAAGAGGAAGCCATCAACTGGCGGCTGGCACACGCGTCCGATCCTCATAATTCGTCCAGATCGCGCAATACGACTCGTCTACGCCCTCGCTTCAGACCCGGCTTCGTGCGTCTGAGTCTGGCCTTCTTCTTCGACCAGAGCGACGTCGACTATCTGGTCGAGGCGCTGACTCTGATCGCCAGCGACGGCTGGAAGCTCCTGCCGCAGGTCTACACTGACTGGGCGCGCAACGTTGACGGCTCATGTGCTCACAGCTGTTTGTCGTCCCGCTTCAGTATCGGCTGAACGTGGAGACCGGAGAGTGGCACCACAAGGATCACGTGGTGTTTCGCCATCGCAAGTGGCTCGGTCGCGTCCAGTTCACCGCCGAAGGGCTTCGTTACCCGACCGAGGCAAACGCGAGTCCGACGCGTCCAACACGCAGTGGAATGCTGAAGCGCGCAAGAGAGTTGTTTCGGGACGCTGCAACGGTGAGAGGCAGGTGGAGATCGGGTTTGTAACGCCTGTCAAACTATAACCGTCGCGTCTTATTCCTCAGATGGCGCGGCGCTGCGACGTCGGTCATTTGGGCGAATTCGCCAAGCACAACTTGCGCTGGTTTGCGCTCTCTGAAGAAGCGAGAGACGTGCTACTTCACGGCAAGAACGGCTACGACGGAGCGGGGCCTCCGTTCGTCCCGCGCCAATTTGGCGGAAACGCTTGCTCGTCCGATGGAACTGAATCTGATACGTTGGCCTGTGCGTCGTCGTCGGCACACGGACACGAGAACGAAGATTCCGTAGAAGACGCGATAGATGGAGAAGGTGTTGAGGAGGGGCAAAGCGGAGAAACGAGGGCGGATATCTCGGATGACGACGGGGATTGTGCTATCGAACCGGCGGCCTATGCACCACGTCCACAGGAGAAGTGGACGGCCGGCTGTCTGGCGGTGGCTTCCTTGTCGAGCCTGGGCCCCGGCCAAGGCTGGGTCTCTCCTCCGGCCAAGCTGTTCGGCCTGATGTGCGAGGCCATCGCCCGCTACGAGATGATCCGCGACGGCGATCGCCTGCTCGTCTGCCTCTCGGGGGGCAAGGACTCCCTCTCGCTGCTCCACTGCCTGCGCCAGTACCAGCGCTATCTCAAGGCCACCAAGGGCTGGAGCTTCCACCTGGGCGCCGTCACCGTCGACCCCGGATCCGACGCCTACGACCCGTCGCCTCTCGTCGACTACCTCAGGCGCCTCAACGTCGACTACCTCTATGAGAGACAAGGTTCGCTGAAATGTACCGTAAATCCTCCAATAAGCGACCCTCCCCCTTCACACCTACGGGGCCAGACTTCTTGGGTGTGATCTGGAGGGACGCTTATTCGAGGATTTACGGTACATCGGCTTTCCTTTCTGGCATGGAACGCGGCTGTAACGTACATCTAACTCGGAGAGCTTTGAATGGTTGATATTTTACCGATCTCCTTCAGGCATCCTGAAGCAGGCGATCTCGTTGGACAAGTGTGACAGTATCTGCAGCTTCTGCAGCCGAATGAAGCGCGGAAGAATATACGCGGCTGCGCGGAAGTATGGGCGCAACGTACTGGCGTTTGGCCAACATCTGGATGACCTTGCCGAGAGCTTCCTGATGGGCGCCTTTCACACCGGCCGTTTGCGAACCATGAAAGCGCACTACACCGTCAGGTCAGCTTCAGCTCAGCCAGCAGTTCCTATCAGTTGCCGGACACAATCGGTGGAACACAACGAAAGTATCGTTGCAGAGAAGGCGACCTGCGCGTCGTGCGCCCCTTCCTCTACGTGCGCGAGCGCGACCTGCGCCAGCTGGCCGAGCAGCGCCGACTGCCCGTCGTGGGCGAGTCCTGTCCCGCCTGCTTCGAAGTGCCCACGGAGCGGCAGCGCGTCAAGCAGTTACTGGCGGTGGAGGAGCTGCGCTTTCCGCGCCTCTTCCACTCGCTGCGCGCGGCGCTCGAGCCGCTGATGGCAGTCGACCAGGCCGACAATCGACTCGCCTGCCAGCAGACTCGAGAGCTGCTTGGGAGACAGTCAGATGTGAAGGCAGAGAATGGTGACGAGGATAACGACTGATACGCACCCTTCGGTTAACCCCAAATTGCAACAATGATACGCGCCGGATATAGAGTACGAAAGAGGCGACCAGGAAGCGACAGCAACACTGCTAGAGAGGACGTATTTACGGGCAGGCACGACCAATCGGTACGAACTCTAGACCAACCTCCCTTCGCTGCTCGCAACAATTCGACGCACTCCAACACACAGGCGAAACACCAACACGCACACAACATGGAGACGCGTTGCAACGCTATTAGAAGCAGAATAAGTCAACGAATGCCTACGTAGAAGAAACCGCTCCACTTCCGTAGCTGTGACAATCAGTGGCGTCGACGTTTGCCCGGCGGTTCGTCCCGTCGCGAGGGGGGCGCCCCACCTTCGGGTCCCATCGGGCCGCCCGGAGCCATACGACCTCCGAACATGGTGCCGCCGGGGAACGCTTCCGGATTGACGGGAGGGCCCATCATGCCTGAACGAAGATAAATTGGGTGGGATGGTTCAGTGCCACTCGTGAAAGGAATTGTCGCACAGCGGGAGAAGGACGTACCTGGACCACCTCCCACGAAGGCAGGCGCGTCGCCGAAAGGCCCCTGGGGCTGAGGGGGGCCGCCCATGCCCGGCTGAGGTGGAGGACCGCCGCCGCCGCCCTCCCCGCCCTTGAACATCTGCAGCAGCTTCTGGACGCCGTGGACCAAGTTCTCGTCTGAACAGACACCACTGCGCACCTATTCCCAGTAGCATGGAATCGGAAAGCGACTGTGACGCACCTCGCTCTTGATTTGGTGGGCCTTGCTGGCCCGGGTGATGGGGCTCGCCGAGAGCAGCGCCCGGGGGCAACTGGCCTCCGCCGGGCACCATTTGGCCGACAGCGCCACCGCCCAGCTCGAAGGGCATCACGTTGCGACCGTCAGGGGCCAGCTGTTCCATTCGGTCGAAGCCCTGTGTGTATGAACAATGGCTCCAACGCGGATAGAAGCTACACAGACTACGTAGACTAGGTTTGATCTGGCACCATTCCAATGCCGCCTTGGGGAGGCCCCGGCCGCCCAGCGAATCCCGGTCCCGGGTGTCCGAAGTCACGCCCGAACTCTTGGGGCGTCCTCCGCATCACTTGCTCCTCTTGCCGACGCTTCACCTCCTCGATTCGCTGCTGCCGCGCCGCTTCCATCCGCTCCAGCTCCTCTTGGCGACGCTTCAGATCTAAATTTGGGCGTGGGGTTGAACATAAACTCAGTTAAAAACCTAATCGGCCAGTCTGGCAGCCTACACACATTTCTGGTATGCACTGCATCTGATCTTTTTAAAACAAACTGACCCTGGAAGGGTGGACTGCTATAGTGGACGCCAAAAGCATAAATCTTCGCGTAAGAATTTCTCGCGCGTATTTTGTCAGATAGGGAAGCGGGTTTATCTCGTCTCGAGGGATTGTGTGTGTAAGCTAAGAAGGGTATTTTAATCATGTAGTCGAAGACCTAGGAGAAAATATGAATTCAGTACATACATGAAAACCACTATCGGTCCACAACTTTCACATTGCTGGATCGACTTCCGTGAGTTTCGCACGTGTTGCAACAACAACGAAAGCCAGCGCGGAGGAATCGCAGCTGCAGAGCAAGTTGGTCAATGGTCTTGCGCGAAAGCCATGGGGAATCAGGGAAGTCGTCCGGGGGACACAAGACTCCAAATTTGAACCTTCACACCAAATGATCCCTCTGTTGTTGCGGCCTTCTGGACCTCCAACGCAAAAACAATACCGAATTCGCGACCTCCACCGCGTAAAAACCCAGAATCGACATACAAGGGCCCAGGATATTCCGATAGGGGGGGGGGGCACAAAATTAAATTTTTCTTCCAAAGCGCCGCAGGCGAAAATTTCGTATTTTAAAGCCATTTGACTGCAAGAAATCGCCTAAATTCACCCTTACAAAGCACTAGAAAAACCTAATTTAGCTTCAAAATTGCGCCGCAGGCGAAAAATTTTGCGTATTTCGACTTCATTACACAAATATTTGAAAATTGCAAGCGCCGCAGGCGAAAATGTTGCGATTTTTGGTCCCAAAATGCCAAATTCGGTTAAAAAATAGCGCCGCAGGCGAGCATTTTTGATATCCGTGTGTCGTTACAGGAAATTTTTTCTCTAGGGTTGGTCGTGGGTCAGTGCCCCCCTGCCCCCCCCACCCCCCACTTGGGCCCGCTAGTGACAACATCACCAACTTTCCACAGACACCTAAATCCAAAAAGTTTATACCTAGAAACCTCCAAAAACCTCCAATAGGCGACCTGGTCGTTTATTGTTTTCACTACCCCTCTAAGCGGGTTGAGTAATTAGCCAGCAGTCACCTGTTGGAGGCGGGGTCGCTTATTTGAAGCATGCATCATTACAATTTTGCATTGAAAGCAGTTAGAGGTGGTCGCTAATTATTTCAAAGCCCCCTCTAGGGTGTGATCCATTATTGGAGGAGGTCGCTAAGTGGAGATCTTATTGTGTATGGACTACTGTGTCGGCACATTCATCATAAATAAATACATTCAAACAAGGTCTAAATAAAAAAATTGCCAAATTTATAATCACACCCCAGAAGACCACAAAATCGAGGATTTGCTTAGGTCAGTCAGTCAAAACTATGCAACAGGGATATCTACCTGCAACATGCAGCAGGGATACTATACCTGCCATGACTTTGCAAGAAGCATTAATAACCACTTTTACAATGATTTGGCACATTCAAGTGCCTACAGACACCAAAACACAAAAATTGCAATTTTGACCCTAGACCCAAAAAGTTGAAGGAAAATGCATCAATTGTGTTGCTTTCGAATGTTTTCATTTACTCTCTCAAGCAGTATTGTAGATAGAGGGTTTTTCTTTTAGAGCAACTAGTTGCCAACCTTCATAACTCGAGCTTCACATTGACGAGAGCTGCAAAACTGACATGTGCTGTAGACTTTTAATGTCTATAATTTGTGTTAAAATATGGCTTTTACACCATCCATACCGAAAGTCACAGGGTGTTGCATAAAGTATGCTCATTTCGCCTGATTGCGCACATTTGTTGCTCTGTAACTTCAACTGTGTTTGAGCAATTGCAATGTGGCTTATGCCATTTGATTCACAACGTAATGAGCTCTAATACGGTTATTGAATAGACTAACGTTTAAGACGTTCGAATTACAATGAAGCAAAGTTGGTGTGAAACTGCTGGTGCGCACAAGGATCTACTCTTGTGGCACTCAACGAGAAGGCCTGTCATCGACTACACCACTGCAGACTAACTTTGCTCCATTATAACTCGAGCGTCTTTAAGGTTAGAAAGTCTATTGAAAGACCAAATTGAAGCACATTACATTGTGAATCAAACGGCATAATCAGAGTTGCAATTGTTCCACCACAGACCAAGCTACAGAGCGAAAAAGGTTCACAATTAGGTAAAATGAGTACACCTTATGCAACACCTTGTAACTATCGCTGTGGATTATGTACAAAGGCAATATTATAACATAAATCATGGACTTTATAGATGTGTGAGGTTGGCTGCTCTCAGCTGTGTAATACCAGAGCTATGAAGGTTGGCAACTAGTCAATCTAAAAGAAAAACCCTGTCGATGTTGGCTTTTGCTGAGTGAGGACAGAGCACCTATCAGATATTGCTTTCTTTCTCTCTGTCACCCTCGCTAACCAATGGTAGTCTAGGACGTTCAGGTGTCACCACCTGGCTGCTGAGGAGAGTTGGGTGCTGCCATTTGGGCACCTGACTCAACCAATGCAAATTTTCTCACACAGCTTCCACAGAATGCTTGCTGATATCATAGTCTGGGAAACAGCTGTAGTTGCGCCTGCAGTGCAGGACAACTCTGATTCCATAGACTACGATATCAGCAACCTTTTGCATGAGCCATCACAAGCCTAAGCATAAGCCAGATCTAACGCTAAGCCTCAGCCTGAACTAGGCCAAGCCTGAACCCAAATGTTGTCTGTAGCACAAACTAAATGGTCAAATTGCAGCGAAATTCGAAAGACAATATAAGGCAATGATGACGCCCAAATGTCAAGCCATCCCAACATCCCTACTGGCCAAACAGCAGCACCCAATCAGTGGCACCCAAACAGCTGAGAACAACCAGCAGCACCCTAACATCCCATTCTGAACCAATGGTTATAAGTAGGTCACACATCCACTCCCAATAGGTACTGCTGGCATAGTAACTGACATACCTAGTTGGGACTGCTGTATCCAAATAATCTCACCTATGCTCACCACAGTGAGCACACCACCAACTACATATATGGCATTTCACCAGTGCCCAATGGTAGACAAGATGGGAAGTATTCAGAAGGTCAACATCTCATCATTAATGCTGGAGTATTTTGCCCCATAGACCTTATCAATGGTACACAGCCCATCCAACACTACAACAGCCACTATTGTCTCATGGTCATGCAATGTCTAGTCAGCAAAACCACTCCTGATGGCTGCCAACCTGTTGCCACTGGACACTTCTAATACCTGGTGGCAATTGAATCTTCGCAGCACCAGGCAATGGGGTTAACAGTTGAATTCAAGAAACATGCATACATCTCATGGTGGTTGCAGGCCTCAATGAAAATGTAATGATAGGTGAAAACTTTCGCTAGAGGCTTCTCAGAACAGTAGAGGCAGGCTAGGGGCACCTCATCACCTGCCACCCCTCACTATCATCAGGTTGGGCCCATCAGGTCCACCTATGGGTGCTAGGGGTTAGTACTACGCCATATAATTTGGCTTCACCAATTGGGCTGAAATTTTCATGATAGGTGTCCACGGTAACAAGCACAGATTCAAGTGGTTCGCAAGATGTTAATCAGAATGCTCCAGCAATCTCATTCAGACTTTAGAGCAATGCTTTCTAGCTTGTCACAACTGGTTGCTCTTGGGGTTTTCACATTATAAATCTCCAAAAATCATTGAAGGATTGTTAGAGTTATGGACAAACATCCAAAATCCCAGTTCAGACTTCTGGGGCTTTGAGCTTGGCTCCAGATGGCCAAGCTCTAGTAGTGCATGATGGGGTGCCGATCGAAGTAATCCATCCAAGACCACCATACGGTGAACAAATGTGTGGAACTCATCTTCCTAGGTTGTATGGTTCCTGAGATACAGATGCACAAATGATGGAATCAGTACAGATCCTGAGCCTGCCTCAAGATGGCCTAGCTCTAGTGGTGCACACTGGATGGCCAATCAAAATGACACCCAAGACCACCATAGCATGAACAAATGTGTAAAACATTTAATCTCCCTAGGATGTATGCTTCCTGAGATAGTGATGCACAAAGGTTGGATCCTGGGCCCTGCTCAAGACTGCTGAGCTCCACTGGTGCAATCTGGGGTGCCAATCATAGTGATCCACTTATAAGACCACTATAAGGTGAACAAGCTGTTTTAAAAAAGTGGAGTTGTTTTATTAATGCAGAGTGGTTTGGGAGTGTTCTAAAGTGGAAGAGTAAAAGAGTGGATACTTTGTAAAGTATTTCGAAGCCTTTCAGATAATACACACACCCACCCGGAGTCCACAATTCATACGCTACTTCTGACACTCTCCTTTCTTAGGGGTTCTTGCAGGGCAACATTGGAATAGCCCAGGTTTAATCTTTTGAGCAAGACACATTTCTGAGCGGTTGTTGCAAGGCAACATTGGGATCGCCCGGGATTAATTTTTTGAGCAAGACATGCATTTCTGAGTGGTTGTTGCAAGGCAACATTGGGATCTCCCGAGATTAATTTTTTTAGCTGACAAAACTATTCGTAAGTCAGGGTTAAAAACAAACGTGTTTCTTTAGGAATGAGTGTCCAACAACTGGCACAACGTAAGCTGTCAAACAGTCAAACGAACGTCACTGTACAACATAAGACGAGCGAGTTAGAGCTGTAATACAGCTCAAAACGTTAAAATGTCGATTTCCATGGTGTGTAATTTGCTAATTGGAAGAAGTTATGCAGTCGCATGAAAGAGCTCTACGATGCAAGACAGGTGAGTTAGGGCCCCTTTGCATTTTGGATCTTCGGGTTACTGTAACTTACAAAATTCAAACTTTTGAGTCGCAACTGTTCTTAGCGCAATATCAGTGAGTGGAGACCTATCGAATGAACTCAAGATCGTCTCTCTGCGACTTTGCTATGAAAATTTCAATGTTCTCAGTACGTGATTTACCAATTGAATAAAAAATTTATCGTGTCATGAAAGAGCACATCGCGAGCTTTTAAGCGAGCTATCACACGCCTCTCTACAGCATAAGACGAGCAAGTTAGGGCCGCTTTGCTGTTTGAACCTTTGAGTTACTGTAGCTCGTGAAATTCAAACTTTTGAATCTCGACTATTCTTAACAGAATGATCAGTGTGCTGAAGTCTATTCAACCAGCTCAGGATCGTCTCTCAACAACAGAAGACGAGTGAGTTAGAGAAGTTTTGCACTTTGAACCTTTGGGTTAATGTAGCTTGCAAAATTCAAACTTTTGAGTTTTGACCAATAGAAGAGTAAATGATCAGTGAGTCGAGAGCTATCCAACAAACTCAAGATCGTCTCTCTACGATGCACGATGAGCAAGTTAGAGCGATTTCTGTGTTAAAAACGCAAGAATGTCGCTTTTCGTGGTGCATGTTTGCATAATTACGACAATTTTCAATGCCAAATAAAAGAGCACGTCGAGACCTTTTAGTTGACCTATACGAGTGAGTTAGAGCCCATTTTGACTTTTGGATTACTGTAACTCATGCAATTCCAACTTTTGAATTTCGAAGTCTCTTAGCCACATTACCAGTGAGTCGAGACCTATCTACAGAACCCAAGATCGCCTCCCTATGACTTACCAATGCCGAGATTTGAGAGCGTTCCGAACGCACGAACAAACGAACGAATGCACGATAAGCTCTCGTAGGGGTTCCCCCACCTGAGGCAGGGAGAAACAAACATGTAAACAAACATTTTATCTCCCTATGCTGTATGGTTCCTGTGATATGGATGCCCAAATGGTGAAACCAGTAAATGTGCTACTTGGCTCACCAGCTCTATGAATACAGGGGTGGGCGCAAAGACTTGTCTGTGACCAAGCCTCTCTGGCCAGACCTGCCCATGCCTCCAACCCCCACTGGCCAGGCCTGTCAATGCCTCCCCCCACACCTACCACAGCAATCCTTTCCAAATGGACCTTGCTGCATTGCCTCTCAGCAAACTGGGTCTATGTGCCCCCTCCCCACCCCCCTCCCAGGTTGATTACTAATGATAACTAGGTTGAATATTTCAGGTGACTGATGAAGAACAGGCTGTGTATTTCAAGTGACTTTCCAGCCTCTAACCCAGGTGAACAAATGCTCGGCGCATGGGTTTCTAACTAGCCATTAGAGTTTCTAGTTGCAAACAGCACTACACTTGTCCAACATGGTACAGTTCGTGAGTTTGTGCACTTTGTGAGCTCCTCTTGAGAATTCTGCTCCTTGCACATGCAGTGGCACATGAGCATGCTGAGTTTGTCATGGGTGATCTCCTCAAGTGGTAGTATTGCGCTGAATGCACATAGACATATTATATTGTGTGTGCTGCATTAGTGATTGAACATGAACATATGGTCAATTGAAACATTGTACCTACAAAAGAAGCTTGTGCGCATGAGCAGAGCATGCTGAATTTGTTCACCTGGGTTAGAGGCTGGAAAGTCACCTGAAATACACAGCCTGTTCATCATCCATCACCTGAAATACACAAATTGTTTATTACCAGTCTTCAAAAGATGAACAAACTCATCTGTCATTACCCCCTACTGGGCCAAATCTAGCTGTGTGATGTGGTGGTGGTTGTTCTGGTGGTGGGGGCATAAGGGTGGGGATGAATTCTTCTAGATACTGTGGAAGATTTCCCTACATAGGTATTAAATTTTTGCTAAAAATAATTCATATTATGAGTATCAGAATTTCACGAAGTTTTCACATTTTGGGCTATTGGTGCTTTTTGTGAGCTCTCATTTCTGTGATCTGACCCTGCTTCAAAAGCTCAAACCCACTTTGGATTCATCATAGTTGGAGTGAAAATTCCCAGGTGAGCCACTGAATACTAGTGTTCTTCATTTTCATTTTGTCAGGATCAGGACTGGGATTTAGTACAGGGCTGGGATCGGGATTTAGATTTTTGAAAGTACTGAATTGGGATCAGGACTGAATTTCTCTCAGGTGGGATTCGGGATGGGATTCGAACCAAAACATACCCAGTGACTTCGCGCGCAAGTTACCAAACATCATGAATTTGCATGCAAATGACCTCCAAAGCCTATTATTTATTCATGCAAACTCATCAGACGTTGCACTGTGGACAAAAATTTCAATGCAAATGGCAAGATTTCCATCAGAATTGGTAACATTTTGACCCTATTTTGAATTTCCAAGCATCTTTTTCATTTCACAGGGACCGGGATTTGTATTTTGGAAAGTGCAGGATTGGGATTGGGACTGAAAATTTTGGTCAGGTGGGATTCGGGAAGGGATCCTCTCCAAAATTTAGGGTCAGGATCCCAGACGAACACTACTGAATACCCATGCTCTTTGTTATCCTATACTCTTGCACCCATTCATATGATTTGGCTCATACCGTTAGTGTTTACAGTTTGTCTAACTGAAAGACATGTCAAGTGGAAACTCTGCACCTTGTGTGCAGACAGTTGAAACCATCCTGACAGTAGCAGATATGGTTTGGGCTTTAATTAAAAAATGGCACAACTGAGACAGACAAAATGAAAGGGAAGCACCAAAGCCAGTAAGAAGTGGATAGACTGATGTACATTATTTGGAGCAGTTCCTTTGCTGAGTGCACTGTGCAGAAAATTGTTCATCTAAAACAGTTGATTTCTGTGTTGCCTTGCATGCCACATCAGGTTGAGCATGTCAGCTCTCAACCCAATTTGTTCGGCCAGGGGCCAGTGCACCTCTGGGGACCATGGGTTAGTACTATATCATATAGGTAGACTTAACTGATCGGGCTGAAATTTTCGCCATAGTTGTTCACTAGATAGAGTCTATAGCCCGTGGATAACTCGTTGCAGCTTCAGAAACCGATGCCGCGCAGCTGACGCGCTGCAGCTTCAGAGAGCGATGTCGCGAAGCTGACGCACTGCAGCTTCAGAGACCAATGTCGCGCAGCTGAGGCGCTGCAGCTTCAGAGACCAATGTCGCGCAACTGACGCACTGCAGCTTCAGAGACCAATGTCGCGCAGCTGACGCGCTGCAGCTTCAGAGACCGATGTCGCGCAGCTGAGGCGCTGCAGCTTCAAACACCGATGTCGCGCAGCTGACGCGCTGCAGCTTCAGAGATGGATCTCGCGCAGCTGACGCGCTGCAGCTTCAAACACTGATGTCGCGCAGCTGACGCAGTGCAGCTTCAGAGACCGATGTCGCACAGCTGACGCGCTGCAGCTTCAGAGGACTGATGTTGCGCAGCTGATGCGCTGCAGCTTCAGAGGACCGATGTCACGCAGCTGACGCGATGCAGCTTCTGTCAAAGGTTGCTTCAGAGGACCGATGTCGCGCAGCTGACGCGCTGCAGCTTCAGAGGACCGATGTCGCGCAGCTGACGCGCTGCAGCTTCTGTCAAAGGTTGGAGGTCGCCGGTCTCAATGTCGCTTTGCGCCGACTGCGCCTCTCTCTCTCTCCGTAATCAGCAAAGAGACCGCCCGTGACAGTGGCACCTGACAAACCGACGTTTTGCGCTTCGCCTGTGCCCGTGACTCGTGCTCCGTTCTTGGTCAGAAGACAAACCGACGTTTTGCGCTTCGCCTGTGCCCGTGACTTGTGCGCCGTTCTTGGTCAGAAGACGAAACCCCGTGTTGACAGTGCTTTGACAGAGTGTAAAGCATAGTGTTATCAAGTTGGGTCTCACAGCGAACCGCAATAGCTGTTCCGAACGTCTATGACGGTGCTTTGACAGTGTGTAAAGCAAATGGTGCGCAAGTTGGGTCTCACAGCGAAGTAAGCCCTACTACACCTATGGCAGAATCGTAATCGTTGTTGCGAAGAATGTTCTTCCGAAAACGGCCGAAATTTGCCCGAATATCGCGAATTTCGGACGATTTAGGCGGCGGCCAACGACCAAACTTCAGCCAGATGGTGCAGTGTCGAACGGCGGTTCCGTTGATGCACAGCTCGTCGCGATCCGCCACCGCAGTTGGCAGTTAGCGCCAAAAATGTGCCGCGCGGACGATATTTTCGGAATTTCGACCGAATTTAGGCGGCGGCCGAAGACGGGATATAGGAGGGGTTCTTGCCCGTCTGAAGACAGTTCTGAAAACGTATAGATGTCCGGGATCTTCGACCGCGGTCGAGAGATATCTTCTCCACAGACAAACACACACACAGACAGAGATCGCAAGATTAGTATAGAGGATGGTTACAAGAAGTATTGTACTAAAATTTCAACCAGATCGGTTGAGTAACTCCCGAGATATTAAACAAAAAGTGTCGAAATTTTCAGCGATCTCTAGCAAATCGCAAGGTTTTTGAAGAATCTCTGAAGAATGGTACAGGGTGTTTTTTTTAATCTATCAAATCGGAAATCTTAATAACTTTTGCGTGAGTTAACCTAGACGAACGCAACTTGCACACGATAGACACAAAACTATACCATTACATGTGTTACAAAATGGTTTGATTTCACTGCAAACCCCACGAGTTACAGGGTGTCAAATTTGGAGTCCCAAATTTCCTGATAGTGCCCCACTGGAAAGTCAATAACTCTTGCAACAGGCGAGACATTTGTAGGCGACTTACACCGTTAATTGCAAAAGAAAATGAGCTTCCATATGCCGCACAGACCGACACTGTAGCTTAAACGACGCGAAAGTTACAGTTCGCCAAAGTTGCTCAGGAAGTGCCGTCGCTGGAGCTGTCCAGCACTTCCACCACTCCTAGACAAAGAGAGCTCCCGCGACGGCACTTCCTGACCAACTTTGGCGAACTGTAACTTTCGCGTCATTTAAGCTACAGTGCCGGTCTTTGCGGCATATGGAAGCTCATTTTCTTTTGCATTTAACGGTGAAAGTCGCCTAAAAATATCCCGCCTGTTGCAAGAGTTATAGACTTTCCAGTGGGGCACTATCAGGAAATTTGGGACTCCAAATTTGACACCCTGTAACTCGTGGGGTTTGCAGTGAAATCAAACCATTTTGTAACACATGTAATGGTATAGTTTTGTGTCTATCGTGTGCAAGTTGCGTTCGTCTAGGTTAACTCACGCAAAAGTTATTAAGATTTCCGATTTGATAGATTAAAAAAAACACCCTGTACAAGCTAGAGCAACGGTTTAGGGCTCATTAGAAACGCTTACCAATGGCATTTTTATGGTACAGAATCTTGCAAATAGGTGTTTCGTTAGAAACAGCTACCAATGGCATTTTTTATGTTACAGAATCTTGCAAATGGGTGAAGGTTTGCTGGAGTTGTGGCCGAAAGTCAGAATTACCAAAAATTTGGCTGTCCCACCTCTAGACGGCTGCGCTCTGCTGGCGCAGGCTGGAGTGCCAATCGAAGTGATGTAAAAACATTCCATTTTTTCTAAGTCATCTCACTAAAAAGTTACATGGTCGCAAAGGTCGCATCGAGCATGGATCCGGGGCTTGGCCCAAGACGACCACGCTCTGCTGGTGCAGGCTGCAGTGCCAATCAAAGTGGCCCGGCAAAGAGCACCATAGGGTGAAAAATGTGTAAAACATTCCATCTTTCTAAGTCATCTCACTAAAAAGTTACGCAGTGGCAGAGGTCACGTCAAGTATGGCTCCGGGGCCCGGCTTTAGACAGCCTTGCTCTACTGGTCCAAGCTAGGACATCGAAGTGATCCACCCAAGACCACCACAGCGCGATTAAATGTGTAGAACATTTCACCTTCCTAGGTTGCACAGTTCCTGACATATGGAGGACCAAAAGTTGAAATCGGTACAAATCTGGGGCTTGGCTCTTGACTGTCGAGCCTTGCTGGTGCACACACAGGAGCCAATCTCTGGCCAGACCTATCCATGGCTCCAAACCCCTCTGACTGGACCTGTCCATGCCTCCAAATCCCTCTGGCCAGTGGCCAGACCTGTCCATGCTCCCTTACCATACCTCACCAATCCATTCCAAGCACACTCTTCCCTGCTCTATGTGCCCACCCCTCCCCACCCCCCTCCACTGAATTTGTCCACTGTGTGGATATGGACAGGTTGTGTATCTCAGGGAAGTCCCCCCCCCTAGTGGGGGGTAAGGACAGGACAGGTGAATTTGTTCATCTCTCTGAAGACTGATGATGAACAGGCTATGTATTTCAGATGACTTAGCCTCTAAGCTACACAAACTAATTCAGCATGCTCTGTTTGCAGGTGCCAAATTCCCCTTGGGGGGTGAGTGTCGAGCGGCAGGGTCGTCGCGCTTGCACATGTTGCGCTGAGCTATGTTACATTGTTTGAGTGCTGCCCTGGTAGACACATTTCGTCAGTGGTGAGGCACGTGCCCGCCTGGGCGTCATGCCTATGTGAGAACCATCGTGCGTATAAGCAGAGCACGCTGAATTTGTTCGTGTAGCTTAGAGGCTGAGAAGTCATCTGAAATACACAGCCTGTTCATCATCAGTCTTCAGAGAGATGAACAAATTCACCTGTCCTTACCCCCAACTAAGGGGGGAGGGAACTTTCCTGAGATTGTGCTTGTTTGAACCCACTCAAAATTGGCACATCATTAAGTTCGACAATAGATTTAGACCATTGGAAATATAAGCCAGATCAATGCACACAAGAGATATAAGCCAACAATAGGCACCAGTTTTCAGTGGCTCACTCTGTATGTTCCCTGGACAACCAGGCATTTCAGTTCATCAAACTTGGCAATTCAAATGTTGCACCAGCCCCCCCCCCCCCTAGAAGACACTCAGCCCTTGACTCAAGACACTCACTCTTGACAAAATGTTGAGAGGTTGACAAAATAGTCATCCTCCAACATGACCAAGCTTAGACAGGATGCCATGCCCACCATAACCAACCAATAACACTGAATTAAGCAGCACTCAAGGGATATACACTGTACCTTCTCGCAGAAGCTGAGTCTGGTAATCTTGGAAAGCGAGATCCATGTCACTCTCCAAGCGATCCCGAGCTTCCTTCAACTCAGCATCCAGCTGAGCACGACGAACCTGCTCCAGCTTGTACAGCTCTTTCCACCTATTGCCGAACATGTGCTCAAAGCTTCCAGGTGCAGCAAACCGAGGAGGCTGTTCTCGCTCTCTGGAGAAGTGCACACCACTTGGCAAAGCAAGCAAAATGGCAAGTTGACAACAAACTACTGTATAAATTGAAGCTGACTTCATCCTCTGTATCAATAATGTTCTGCAATTCCAGCTGCCAGCAGGCTAAAAAGGTTGAGCCATCTGATGCAAATACTATTAATCTGTGTGCAAGAGGTTCAAACAGGCTGAAAATATTGACATGTCCCATCTAGGGATGACTTAGGTGGTCTGTACAATACCTTCTAATCATCTGCCAATCTCTGCCTTTGCTGTTCTCCATTCTCAGTGCCTGCCTTTCTTGAATGGACTTCAGTTATTACCAGCTCGCCAATTTCACAGCTCAAAGTGAAGTTCAATCCAAACAATATTCTAGAATTTTGATTCTCTTTTACTGATCACCCTATAATCTAAGATAAAAAAATCACCCCCGACAGCCTCTACACCGACTACTGAATCTACTGACTACAGTACCCCATGTTTAATTTTTTTTATTTTTCTGCAGGTGGGCCAAGGCCAATTATTCTGGCCCAGGTCTAGAATAGAATTCCAAAAAGCCTACAGGGTGGATGACACCTTAACAAGCATACCTGTAATGGTGGTTTGGTGGAGGGGGGGGGGGGGGTTGGTTTGGTTCCTCCCTACCCCTTCCAAAAATTGCAGAAACTTTTACCTGTGACCCTTAAATATAACCAAATTTTCACCTGTGGTGCTCCATTTAAGCTGTGTTTAATATAGTGTGAGTGGTGGAAGATGGCCGTTTCGGCACGGAATAACTGGCAAATATTCCCAACCAGTTTCGGGCCCTAAACGGACCCTTCGTCAGGGGTAACAGATAACGACTGATGGAACAAGTGTCAAAGCAACAACAAACGCGACGCTAATCTATGGAATCATCAATGATGAGTAGCGGCGTCACGAGTCAAGCATTGATGTTGTCATGCTGAGTGTAGGAATTAGGGAGCACCAAGACAAGTGGGAGCGGCCGACCACCGCTGCTGGCAGTGCGAAGGCTGGAAACGCCCTTTGCCAGCATCCCCACCCAGCCCACACACCTGACTTCGACAGTGCCAAGATTGTGACTGTTGAGAGCTCAGAGGAGATCCGAGAGATCAAGGAAGCTCTCTTGATTGCGAAAGCAGGCGGGCAAGCAATCTCCAATGAGAACATTGGCCGCCGCTCGGCCGTGAACAGAAACAGAGGGCTGAGATTGAACGACTGCTGGCTGCCTCTGGTGGAGAAGATCTGGGAGAAGGTCTAAATCAGTCCCGCCCCCTCCTTCAAGTGGGAGGGCTGTTTCCTACACTCAGCATGACAACATCAATGCTTGACTCGTGATGCCGCTACTCATCGTTGATGATTCCATAGATTAGCGTCGCGTTTGTTGTTGCTGTGACACTTGTTCCATCAGTCGTTATCTGTTACCCCTGACGAAGGGTCCGTTTAGGGCCCGAAACCAGTTGGGAATATTTGCCAGTTATTCCGTGCCGAAACGGCCATCTTCCACCACTCACACTATGAATTTAAATGGCACATCTTCACACTCTGGACTTCTCCGATCTGTGTTTAATATATATTAAGTGATTTTTTAGTCTACTCAATTTTTGCAAAATTTTACTTTTTGACAAAATTGTAGGTCATTTGACCCCCCCCCCTTGGTTTTTGATAACCCCAACCTCCCTAAGATCTGGATTACCCCCACCCCCCCCTCACCAAAGGGGCGCATTACATGTATGATAATGAGTGCACACATCCCTTTACTGACTACATGCACCTGTTTTACTGACTGAGTGCAGCCAACATTGTTGTTGTATCAGTGGTGGTGTTGGACCAGTGGGTGGTGAGTGAGTGGACTGAGTTGGCACAGCCAGGTGAATTGTTCCCCAACTAAGCCTCATGCATAGAATGTGCACTTGTCATGCAAGTAAGAGACTCCCGGGAGAGGACTCCACCTCCTCAGCAGCCAAGGACCACCACACTGGTCAAGAGTTGACCAGTCCTGCCATATCCAAAGGTCGGCAGCCACCTCAAGCAGCTGGGACTCAAGTTATTGGAGTGCTGGATGTTGCACAACCCAACTAATGTCACTGCACAAGGCAATGACTTGGAGGTCACTGCAGGGCAGTCCCCAACATGGAACCTTGGTTTTACAAGGATGATGTACAGGAAGGTGCAGGCAGTGCACCTAACACAAATCTGGCTGGAGTCTAGAATCGCTGACTGCATGCACATGACAAAATTACTGACTGAGTCATGCACCCTGCGAGCCTGGCCATCCTCCACTTTTGATACAGAGGCATAACAGCCCTGAGCAGGAGGTGAAGATACAGGGAGTATTCACTCACCCGACTTACAGTTTGGACTAGAACTCTGCCAATGTCACACCTGGTGGGTCTCAACTGGGCAAATGTGATTGGGGCTGGGTCAGGGTATATTCATGGACAAAGTGGTGGGGGTTTAACAGACCAGGCAAGTCGTCCGGGGGACGCAGTATACTCCACAAATTTGAACTCCTACGCACGGTGACTCCTCGCCTGTTGTGGCCTCCTGGCACTCCCAATCGCAAAAGTAATGCCAAATTCGTGATCTACATCCCAAAATACCCCAGAATCGACATACAACACACCTAGCTTCCTATGGACTCTGGGAACTGAAATTCTGCACTTGGGGTACGGTAGAATACAAATTCGTCATAGGTAGGTTCAAACATTATCTAAACACTAAACGGATGCCAAATTCGTAATCAGCGCCCCCGAAAACCCCGAAATCGAGCATAATATTGGCAAAGTCGACCCAACGCCCAAAATTCAAACTGACACAGCAGGGATACTGTAGCTCTGCAATTTTTTCAAAAATACTTTTCTGGGCCAGCTTTAAGCGCAGAATCGTTTGAAACCACTTTTGGAACGATTCGGCAACGCATTCGAGCGCTATAGACGCCGAAATCCGAAAATCGCAATTTTCGACCCTGGAGTCGAAAAAGTCGCAGTGTAAGAAAGTTTTTTGTGTTTCGCCCGATTTTCTCCGTTCATGGCTCATTCGATAGAGGACATCTGGGAAGGAGCACCAAGAGTGGTCTCGTCGCTCTAGCTGCTGCCTAGCTCGCACAGCAGCCTGTCAAAGTCGACCCGGGGCCAAAAATCGCGAATTTTTCAAATTTGGTGCCAAAAGGGGTCCGCAGCGATCCAATTCTTTTTTTGCGTGTTCGGCACTATCGAGTACTACAACATATCAAAAGATAGTGTATACCATTATATGCAACTTTTTCGAGTTCTACCCTGTGTAACCCATTTTTCAGTACTTTGAAAATTTAAATTTTTGAATTTCCCGCCAAGGGGGTCCCGGAGCGTGACCCCGTTTGGTGTCCACCCTGCCCACCCACTAGGCCTATCCAATGCAAAAGACCGTTTGCGAATCGGCCGCTTCACGCGCGAACGCCAGACGGGCAAAGTTTCTGCGTTTCGCGCACAAACGCTATATACTCCACACTTTTTGTGGAGTATAAAAATGCATCCATTTTCAGGGTGGCCAGTGTCAAAGGAGCTGGGGGTTACTATTTAGAAATGCAGTACTTTTTGTTGTAAAAGTGCCTGAAAACAACACAATTACTATCAAAATGCTGTAATACGCATATCAGAGCCACACATTGGCTTTAGAACGAGACAAATACATACAAATCCCATTAAAATAGTGGTGCAGGCAAAAAATTCTCTGTCACATTCTTCTCATAGTGGTGTTTGATGGCTGGAGAGTGTTTGATGGCTGGAGAGTGGTGATCCAGAACTGGAATCCATGTCTGGATTGTCTAGTGCCCATGGGGATCAAGTGGAGCATCATCCATTTTGGCCTATGGGGGGGGGGGGGGGGGAACCCCACCCAACCACCTCCCCCCCCCCCCCGAAAGGAACCTATACAACTGAGGCTTAGTGCAACTGCCAACTTCAGGTGGTCTCATTAAGCCTAAGATTTGGCCCACCAGACTGCGACACCAACCCAGACTGTGATCTGTGGTGCGGGGCAAGTCTAAGCATAGCCAGAATTCAAATCGGAATCGTGCTTGAAATCTATAGAACTCCTGTCAGAAGAGTGTTGACTGGTGGGATGCACTCAGTCAGTAATTTGGACACCAGCCAGGGGCACTCAGTCAGCAAAAGGGATGCATTCACTCAGATTTTACCCTCAGGATAGGCTAACTTGTCACCATCTTCTCATAGTGCTATAGTTGCAGGTCTGGGCTGCAGATCAACCAATAATATGCTCATCAGAAATTTTGTCATTCGAGTTTGTAGGTCAGCGAGCTTGGCCTAGCTAACTGCACTTGTTCTGGAGCCAGCCCTGCCCAAATCCCAGGGCCAGTTATCATGCATGGCTGCCTGTTTGAACCTCTTGTGTGCGTGAATACTCACCTAAGTACCACTAGAAATGTTTAGTAACCTGTCACTGCCTGCCAAAATGCTTTATAAGGCATGGTATAAAGTTATTCTCAAACAGACAAGCAGATGAAGTCAACTGAAACACACATACCACAACATCTCTAGACTTGTGTGAGGCAAATAATTCTCACTTGATCATTTGTCCTGTTTTTGGAATCATCTTGTCAGTCAGTCCATCATCGTCGTCTCTTGGCTCAACTGGCTCAGCGATGACAGGTTTCAGCGTTCTGCATTATGTAGAGCCTTTTGAACCCTTAAACAATCTGGTAATTGTCTTGACGCAAACCCTGTCAGCAGGAAGACTCCATCCGCGCAGGCCTTCAGAGCTTCTGCTGCAGCAGGTTTTCTCTCAAACTCGACGATACCTTCCCCTGTAGGGCGACCCTTTTCGTCTACTATGTGGATCGCTCGCTCAACGTCACCGAACATGGAGAAGCCCTGCGCGTGAGTGTATACGAAACCAAGTCCTACAATGTACTCGCCAATTGGCAAGCCAGCCAACTTGGTGAAGAAGCTCGTTCGACACGTAGGGCGACAACTCCTTGACGCGCACTGCCGCCCCGTGGACTGCGAAGCGAACGCGCAACGGCCGATTGTTACGCATGATGTGACCATCGAATTCCTCCTTGGCAGCCTCTGCTTTTGACCGCGTCTCCTGAACAACAGGTGATACTGGCCTTCTAGTTGCTTCCCAAGTTGACTCAGCACGAGTACACTGCTGTCTTCCAGTGAACTAATTTCAGCACCAGACGAACGAAGGCGAATCCTTTTCCAGAGATGTAGCACTCGGAGATTTCGCCATGTTTCTTCAGCAGCTCCTTTAGCTCTTCTTCCTTCATGTCATGTGGGATGTTGCCGATAAACAGACGGCATCGCCCAGTGAATCGCCGTTTCGGCAACTCGGGCAGAGCAGTGAACTCGTCTCCGCCGTATCGCCCGCCGCGCCCTCCGTCGCCGCCAAACGAGTGACGACCACCTCCAGTACTTCCTCCGCCATGAGGCCCCCTTCCGCCGTCTCCCTCGAGAGAGAACCGACCCCCTGCCCCTCCTCCTCCACCACCACCACCACTAGGGCGCGAAGGCGCCGACATTCCACCGGCGGGATGAATGCGCCCGAGTCCCGATGACCCCCCGCCACCCCCAGACCCATTTTCGGCCCCTCCTCGGTAGCCGCCGCCTCTTCCGCCTCCGCCCCATCGGGATCCGGTTCCACCTCCGCCACCACTGGACCTGTCGAAAGAAAACGGTTCAGTACATTATATTCACGGTTGCGCGCAGTTGACTGTCTTTGTAAAGGGACGTCCGTCGGCTAGCCCAACAAGTAGTAAAACTCGCGAGCCAAAGCAGTCGCGCACGAGGTTACACAAAGTCAATACAGTTGTGATTTGATCGTCACGCCTGGAAGTTGAAACGAACTGGCGTTGTTGGAGTAAAGAAGAGGCACAAATCCCCAACCCTCGTCGTCATCGACACCGCTGCGCAAGTACAGTGCACTGGGTTGCAAGTTTGCAACCTTTCAGTTTGGTGGCGCTAGCGGCAGCATTGTCAACGCGCGCAACGCAAGGGTTGGTCCAGAATCGACGATCTGCATAAAGAGATCAGGGTGGCGCTAATTTACTGGACCTTAAGGCATAGCCACTCGTGCTCAACTAACAGTAGTGTCTGAGACGGTCAATCCCCAGTGCAGAAGCGTGGAAATCTTGTTGGTACAGTATATCGGTAGTCTATCACACTTGGCTGAGCGACGCGCAAGTTCATCTAAGTTGCTGCTTGCAACTGGCGCGGCAGAAACAGGCATCCAGTGAAGTATAGTTTAGTCACGCGCTTGGCTGGCACCTCAGAATGAAGCAGTAGCAATGCTTCGCGTCGCATAGCTACGCAATTCCAGTTCAATCCTCTTCCGACCGCAAAGGGAGGTCGTTCAGCTCGCCGCCGAAGTTCGTAGAAGCAGACGACAGGTTGTATCAATCTCGCCATAGCAACTGATGGGGCCAGAAAGGGCTGTCGCACGAATGACAGACAGCGCGCCTCTGGGATTAGCCATACAACGCAGTTGTCTGGTCGAGTTCGCGCGAGTGCGGCAACTCAGTAAGGTAGCTGTAGAGCAGGAAGTCCACAAGCAAACGGCGCGGCGACGATGACTTGTTTGACAGCAATGCGGCCAGCATCAAGATCCCCCTTCCCCAGCCCAAACCATCGAAGAACAACTCGGAGGCGGCGCCACGGTAAAAGTGAGTCAATGACTGACAGCGTGCGTCGCGTGCGAGCAGCAGCGGCAGTGTAGTTCGCGCAGCAAATTCCAGTTGGAAGAAACCGAGATTCTCGGCACTATTTCCTCAAATACCATGACTCGCTACACTTGTATCGGGCAGAGAACCCGGCTCCAACCTTTGCCACTTCTTCGTTGGGAAGAGCTAACGAGCTAACCTGCCGTACTGATCGTCTCGTCCTCTTTCGGACGCGTCCCGTCGGCCGCCGTCGAAGCGACTGCCGCCGCCGCCACCTCTTCGTCCCGTTCGCCCCTTGTCGGCCATTGCTTCGATCGTCTGAGCGAGCAATCACTGGGGTTGTTGTTTGTAGGGTTTATTGAAAGCCGTTCGTTGCCATCATACGAACCTGTTAGAAGGGGAGAAGGAGAAGGTTCACTTCGTTCCGCTTCGGAAGAATTGTCTTTTGATGATCTTGGTGCTCAAATTGCTGCAGTTCTCCGTTCGGCAGCTTCAGTGGTCACTCCGTCTCGGTCGTTTGACGAAGGCAGGATCATAGGTGCAGGCCACCCGGAGGCCAGGGGGGGGGTTCTAGTTAAGGAAAATTTTTGAGAGGGGGGGGGGGGGGTTCCCGGGACCAGTGAACAGCTTTTTAGAATGGCCAAAAATACGCTAAAAATCGCCTTAATTTGGTCAAAAACACGCTAATTTGTGCATAAATGGACGAAATATAGCGCCGCAGGCGAAAATTTGGACAAAATAGGACCAAAAACTACCAAAAATACAAGAAAATTTCCGAAATTTCCGGATTTTTTTTCGAATTTCGGATGCCAGGGGGGGGAGTATCAGTGAAAAGTTCACTAGAGGCCAGGGCCAGAAGGGTGGGTGGGGGGTTCCCCCCCGTCCCCCCCCCCCCGCCTGCACCTGTGGGCAGGATCAAGATCAATCTGCCACTCGACAGCAATCCAACCCTCAACGCTCGACAACGCCCGGCCAACGCACATCCAACGAGAATGGCCTGGCAATGACTAAACTTCAACCGGCGCTAAAGATTTCCGGAAGTATACGGTAACGTCCCTATTTGAGCGACTACGTGTTCGCTTCTAGCGATCATCTGTCTGTGAATGAAGTGTGGGTGAAGTGATTCGACGTTTGAAACAATAACACTAAATTAGGACTAGCGCAAACACAGAGCAATAACTCTTGTTTCAACGGAACTCGGCCACAACATGAGGTTGATCATCGTGGACAAGTACGTCGACATGAGCGAGTTCGCGGCACAGTACGTGCGCCGGAAGATCGTCGACTATCGGCCGACTGAAGAGAAGCTGTTCACGCTCGGGCTTCCGACTGGTAGAGCTTGTTTGTGCATTTTGGTCTGTGCAGTGCTCAAGTTGGCTATATAGGGTATCTCCTATTCTCATCGGTGTAGGAAGCACCCCGCTTGGGATGTACCAGAAGCTGATCGAGTTCTATAAGGAAGGCTCGGTGTCGTTCAAGCACGTCAAGACGTTCAACATGGACGAGTACGTCGGTGAGTTGGCCGCTCTCTTCCTGCTTCTGCCTGTCCGCAGTGTAGTACGAGTGGTAACAAACAAGTTGCGGCAGGCATTCCCCGCGACCATCCCGAGAGCTACCACTCATTCATGTGGAACAACTTCTTCCGCCACGTCGACATCGACCCCAACAACGTCCACATACTGGACGGCAACGCCAAAGATTTGGACGCGGAGTGCGCCGAGTACGAGCGCCAAATCACCGAGGCTGGAGGCGTTCGCCTATTCGTTGGCGGTGAGCCTCTGTCACTGTCGCCATAACCGTATACAGGGTGCTTGCACATGCAGCGAGGCGAGTATATAGAGTAAGTAGAGTAGCATATTCCCATGCAGGCATCGGGCCGGATGGTCACATCGCCTTCAACGAGCCGGGCTCCAGCCTCGCTTCCCGTACGCGGCCGAAGACGCTGGCGCAGGAGACGATTCTGGCGAACGCCCGCTTCTTCGGCGACGACATGGATCGCGTTCCAACCATGGCGCTCACTGTTGGGGTGGGTACGGTCATGGATGCCGACGAGGTGAGCAGGAGCAGAGTAACTACAATCTTTTATGATGGGCTATATAGTAGAAGTGACTACCCTCCACTCTCCTCCGCAGGTGATGATCTTGATCAGCGGCAGTCACAAGGCGCTGGCGCTCAACAAGGCCATCGAGGAGGGCGTGTCGCATATGTGGACGGTGAGCGCCTTCCAGCTCCACCCCAGGACCCTCTTCATCTGCGACGAGGACGCCACACTCGAGCTGAAGGTCAAGACCGTCAAGTACTTCAAGGGACTCATGCCCGTCCACCGACAGCTCGTCCTGCCCCCCACCGCCGTCGAGCGACAACACTCGCAGCAACGCGACGTCTGACTGCGCTGCGCCCCACCTCACACCCTTCCCCATCGCATAATTGACATGTATTCCCTCCTGGTTGCCTCTATTTGGTTACCCCGTCCACTTAGAAGTGTGCTTTCAGTTAACCCCTACACACTATGAGCTTACGGTGCTGACGCCCGCAATAAGCGCTTTTGGTTGACGAAGTTACAGTCAGTTGGTCTGCACTTTGCGCCGTTTCTTCTCGATGAGTTGTACCTACAAAGGCTTTTAATCTGACCGGAGCTATTTTGGTCTGCGAATAGCACGCGTATTTTTTATCGGTGCTTCTCTGTTCTTAGGATTTCATAGACTATAATCTCAGATACACGTTTGTTGGTGAGTGCTTTGTTATCGCAGTGTGTCTTGTGCAACATTACGGAATGGTACTCCACCGATATCAACTTCAACAAGCGTCAATTCCGCTACTCTTTCGCGTACTAGCAAATATCGATCTTCCAACAACGGCGAATCGAGCATTCTACACCGATCACGATTTACGATCCTACTGTGGAAACTGGTATGGAAGGGCGTTCGGCTGCCCGAACAAGTACTGACTCGCTTCGCTGGAAGTGGGACCTTCGGCCGCCGTCGCCCAGTTCACTTCTGACGGCGCACGATAGGTTCCGGCAGTCGGATCGGGGGAAGCGCCAGCGGCGCCCACCTGCCCAACGTTGGGACTAAACCCGAGAGCGGGGCTTCTCTGACGCGGCTGACCGACAGTTCTGTAGCTGACGGGCACCCGACCGCGAAGGGTGGTCGCGTAGCCGTAGACAGAGGCGGTTGATCGCTGCTGAGGCGTCGAGTCGTAGAAGCCGGCCCGTCTCGCGGGTTGCTGCTGCGGTCGCACGACGGTGACGCGCCTCGACTGCGAGTAGCCAGCTGTGGGCGCAGCGATATCAGCCCTTGCGGCGGGAGCGGCCACCGGATGCGCAGTCGAAGAAGCCACAATCCCTTCCCATTGAGGCTTCTGCTGGAAGTCGCCTTGCACTGAGTGCGTCAACGTCTCTGGTTGCCTTCGAATGGGAGCCACAACCGATACGACCTTGGGGCGCGAAGGCGCCGCCAGCGGCGGCGGTCGGACCTTCGACCCATGTCGCGGTTTGGTTAGGAGTACCAGTCGGCCGTACAGATCCTTCTGTCGCAAAATCTGCGACTGGCCGTTGCGCTTGGTCGTGTTGAGACGACCCAACCGCGAGACAATCGCCTCCCTCAGCTAAAATGTGAATGGAACTCAAACGAAGGCGCAGCACGCACCGCTACTGGACTTGTAGCCTCACCGCGTCAGGAATGCACTCGAAACTGGCGGGAGTCGCCAGGCTATCGGGTGAGAAGGTGGATCCCAGCAGGCCCACAACCTTCGCCAGGAAGTGCTCGTGCTCGTCATGGACGGCGTCGATCGTGTCCTCCACCAAACGATCACAGACCGGCTGCCACGGGAAGTCGCGCTCTGTGCCAGACGGCGAAAGCACCTGTACTTCGGCAACTTCCACCTGACTTGGCAGACCTCCACCTTTGGGGACTGAGGCTTGGCGCTGTTCCGCCTCCCATAACGCCGCGTCTTCAACACTTCCAAAGCAGCGCTCCGCAGTCCGAACGGCATCCGCAAACGAAATCACGCCAGAACCGAATGGGATGACGGCCGTATCGGCTGGAGCCTTTCTATGCCTCCACCGCTTGGCAAAGGTCCAACCGTCGACACCAACAAACTCGTAGTCCACATCAGCGAGGCAGCGATTCTTCTCCAGAGTGACAAAGTCGTCGCAAAGTCCACATCCGAATGAGTGGTTCTCGCAGTGGTCGTGTGGTCCCCGAGATCGAAGCCGAGACGGCGTTGGACAAGGCGCAGACGTGGCGACTTTCCTCGGTACGATGTCGCCGCTACCGTCACCGCACGAAAATTCCAGCAGTCGTTGCTCCAGCTCATTTGGATTGGTGGAACGCTTGACTCCAACTTCCACTTGTCTCTCAAGACGTTCCAGCAAAGACAAGCCGGCGAAGTCGTCGTAACGGGCGACAGGACCGCCGCACAGATTATCGACTGCCTGTGCGGGAAGCGCCTGCTGCGTCAAAGTCACAGTGTCCGCCGTAAGTGCGGGACAGCCCTTCTTGCCTGCCTCTCGTTCCCGTCTACGTTCATAGGCCCAGCAAAAGCTGCCGACCGGACGCCAACCATCCGAGCCTCTAACTCGCTTGCGCCGCCTCAACAACCTCCGCTGGTGACAGACGAAACCCGCTCTGTGCTCATCAGCCGAACTGGACGGCAGTTTCGCTTTCTGCAACTGTGAACTCGAAGGACCAGCAGCTTCTACCGTCGCATCTTTATCAGAGCAAGGTTCTTGAGTGGGCACTTTCTTTGTCGTCGTCACAAACGTTTTCGAGCACTCAGCCGACGGCGACAGCAGCGGTTTGCAATCAAGACGATCAAAAATATTCATCACGTTTCAATTTCAGACAATAGATCACCATTTATTTCGTCGACATTGCGACTTCCAGTTCAGTGGCGAACGCGAACGAATGCGCCCGACCGTCTGGAGATCATGCACAATCCGATCTCCGAAGCCCATAAACGCAACATTGACCGTATCTAGGTATATCTGTATGTATATTCGGCATCGACTAATAAACACCTAGGTTTTGTTGCGGCGTTTTGCAGAGGCCGTGAGAATGGCGCACCACCTTTCAGACCAGGCCAGAACGACGTGTGCTGCTTGTTCAGTTGACGATCAATTCGCTTCAGCGCAGGTGGACAAGATCTCGCATTTACGTCATTTTGTTGGCAGAACAGCAGGTCCATCGTCACCGCATCACATTCAAGGCGTTCTCTTCTAGCGTTGTCGGCGTCTGCTTCTACTTCTTCTGCGACTGGGGCTTCGGTCTCGACTGCTACTGCTGCCACTGCCGCTGCCACTTCCGCTGCGACTGCCATTGCGGCTACCGCTTCGGCTACGAGTGCGCCGGCTGCTGCTCATGCTGCGACTTCTTGACCTTCGACTGCTACGCGACCGCTTGGAACGGCTTGATGAGGTGCTCGATACGCCTGCGCCCCGCCTTGGTTTCGGCGGAGGCACTGGCTTGCTTCGCGATTCGGAGCGCGACGGGAACGCGAACTCCTACTTCTTGATCGTGAGCGACGAGGCGTTGACGACAGCGAAAGCGACCTGAACATGAACACGGAATACGATGCGTTCACTACGCCTACATGAGTTACGGCAATCGGCCCGCTGGCACCTCACCCGCTTCTACTTCGACTGCTACGTCGGCCAGCGCCGCTGTCGCTGGCGGAGCGAGCGGAGCTGCGGGAGCGACTGCTTGCGGAGCGAGAGCGGCTGCCGCTTCGAGCTCGACTTCTGCTTTCGGGAGCGACGACCACCGCGAGAGGACGACGACGCGGAGCGGCTTCTGCTGTCGAATCCCCTCGGCGCTGGAGGTGCCCTTATGACCGTAGACGCCGTTGTCTGCTTGTCGTACTTTCCCTTCTCCAGCTTCCTCGCAGCACGTTTATCTGCACTTTTGGTCGCTTGACGCCGCCCCAGGCAGGCGACCACGACGGCCGTGCAAAGCAGAACACTTATGGCAGAGCAGACGATGTAGGAGACATGCACAAAGGCCTACGTTGAACGCTAAGAGCTGAAAATTGGCACCTGCTTATCTTTCA
>JASAMZ010014004.1:0-15223 GCA_030248115.1 Linhomoeus sp. GSCO2_2 | reverse complement strand
TGCAGAAAGTCTGTCCTGTTGCAAGATCTGTCCTGTTGCAAAGCGGAATAGTCGCTGAAGCGGCTAGAATTGCCTGCCGGCTCTGTTGCAATTGCGCAGCGGCTAGAATTGCCTGCGCGAGCATTGTCGTACTGTTCGGCTCTGTTGCATTTGCGCATTGCAAGGTTCTCTGCTCCACCCTGCGCCCACTGCCGCACTGTTCGCTTCTGCAAGGCTCTGCTACCGTGCATTGCCGTACTGTTCAGGCAAAGCCTGCGTTGAAGGCAGGCAGCAACAGGCGACGCTGGCCGTGCAGCGATTGATTTTTTGCGGGTCGACTTATCGAAGCGAGCCTGCTTCTCTGCGGGACGCCGCTGGCGTCCTGCTGGCTTCCTAGCGCGCGCATGCTGAAGCGTCGCGTGGCGAAGTGCTAGCGAGGCAGGCGCATGCTGAAGCGTCGCGTGGCGAAGTGCTAGGAAAGGCAAGCGTATTCAGACATACGGAGAGATCACCTCACCTAGCTGGCATAGGAATGTAGATTTGAATAAAATGTGCATTTTTCTTTTTGGCGTAAATTGTTCACCTAGAAAATGAGGGTTTGGCGTGTCTATGTGGGTCTTGAATTCTCCATTTTGTAAGAGAATTCAAATAATTATCTTATTAAGGTTAGCAGTAAAATACGATTTTGTATACCAGTATTCGCCGATTATGCACTTCCGTTGAGCACAAGCTATGTAGTGTATTGAAGTGCCAACAAGCTCCGGTATTAAAAAGTTGAGTTTGTATTCTGACTGACATTGCAAAGAGTTGCGTTCTTTCTGCAGAGAGTGCTAATAGTTCATCGCCCGCATGCTCCGCTTCATAAGCCCCCGCTTCGCAAGAGGGTATTGCATAGCAATATCGATTTTTCGCTCGCGATTTGGCTTTTAGAGCAAGAACATCCCTCTTTCAAGCAACGTTTTTAAAAAGTGACAAAAAGTCTTGGCAAACAATTGACAGAGCACAAAAGAGTGCACTATGAGCAATCAAACGCAAACCGTGTCGCACTTCTGCATGTAGCATAGAGAGCAATACGTAACTGAACCAGTAGCAGGTACATATGGCCATCCTGGTGCAAATAGTGCAATTTGGTTGCGTGTCCTTCTCTTATTGTATGAATAATTTGAATTTGTGCGAACCTATATCAAACGCTTTTAAATTCAAAAACGTGCGTTAAGATTGAGAATTCAATCCTTCTCTTATTGCGTTAAGAATTTGAATTTGCGCGAACCTATATCAAACGTTTCGGAATTCAAAAACATGCGTTGAAATTGAGAATTCAATCCTTCTCTTATTGTATGAATAATTTGAATTTGAGTGAACCTATGTCAAACGCTTTTGAATTCAAAAAACACGCGTCGAGATTGAGTGAGAAGTCCACTATCATCAAGGTGAGGCGGCCATAACCAGGCCGCGATACCAGGCCACAATGGAAGCCATTATCTATATACACTTGTCACGGTGCGAGGCTTGATAACAATTGGAGGAAACAGCAACCCCACACACAGAATCAATGGACGGCTTGGACTTATGGTGAGTGATTTGTCTTACACCTAGGTACTGCAACTCTTGTTGCGCATGACTACACGCTGGTGAATTGAAATCTGCGAGGCGTTGTAGGGAATGAACGAGCACGTCATACTGTAACTCGTGCGAGCCAACGACGAATCAGCCAACTATGTACAGACTACTGAAACACCGATCTCATCGCATGTTTATCCGTCGTCGGGCTGATCGTTGTTATCACCATCTTCTTCTCCCTCTGGCGCGGCGGCACTGTCCTCGTGCAGCAGCACGTACTCTCTGGTGGAGAAGCCGAACTTGATTACGTCCTTCTCGTGCAGCTGGTAGTAGCGCTGCGCCTCCAGCTTGTTGTTGTTGAGGAAGGTGCCGTTGGCAGAGTTCAGGTCGATCAGGTAGGGACGGACCAGGCGACGCTCCTCCTCCCCTTCGCGCACCTTGACCAGTCGGTGCTGAAGAACCGCGTGCTGCTTCGAACAACTGGGGTGGTCCACGGGCACGTCCGCCACGCGCCGGTCTCGTCCTGCAACGACGGTCTGCGCCTGCGTCTACCGTGTATTATGACTAGACTAGGACAGAACGCAGTGCCCAAATCACACGGTAGGGAGATCACCCAATAAGCGCCCCTCCTGATCGTGTCACTAGAGAACATGAGGCAGAAGCAGAAGGCGGTAAGCGGGAGCTTATTGAAGGATTCACGTTATGTTGATTGGCCTAATTGTTCGCATGAAGATCCTCGGAAGCAGCATAGACCAACCTATCAGGTAGGCGCTCTGTCGATGCACGTAGAGGACGGGCAGCGCCTCGTCCCCTTTGAAAGGATAGAGACGCCACCTGATGCGGGGTTTTCTGGCCTCGTGCGGCTCATTGTACGTTACAACGACGCCGTTGAAGGTGTTCGTGTCAGCGGTCAAGACGCCACTCAGGCCGAAGTTCGGCTTCTCCTTCTCCTCCTCCACCTCTTTCGTATCCTCAACTTCCTTCTTCGCCTCGTCCGACTTGCCCCAGTTGTAGTCAGCTTCCTCCTTCTTGGCCGAGCCGTCGATGCGGACGCGCACTCTAACGAGACAAAACAGGATATGTAAACTCGCTTTGCCGCTAAATAAAACCGCTCCTCACGCAGGCCAAATACCTATCAGGCTCTTTACGGTGGTCCTGTTCCCTTATGAGACGCCTGTCGTCTTCCTTCTTGGCCTCAGAACGGGCAGCCTTTGAGACTTCTTGTCGTTCGCGTTGTCTGTCTTGGTCCCCGTCTCTGCGATCGCTTCGACGATCGCGGCCCCTTTCGAGTCGTCTGTCGTCTCGCCCTTCGTCGTCACGTCTTCGCTGGCTCTTGCTCCTGTCACCACTTCTCTGGCGCCGAGGTGGAGAACCATCGTGGTCGGACGGTTGATGATGGCGCGAGCGGCCGCTCTTGAGCTTGTTTTGTTCCTTCGGTTTCGATTCCGACCCTTCATCCGATTCAGACGAAGACGATGGCCGAGTTCGATGACGACGGCGTTTCTTCGCCCCCTCAGGCATCGTCAGCTTGAAAAGCAATCTCTTCTGATTTGTCCTACCCAAATGTTACTTGAAGAAACCAGCAGTAATGCTCAAAACATCGGCGTCCGCTCCTTGTGACGGCTGCCTTTGCGCAGACGGCTTTTTTTAAAACACGCAAGGGCGCATTGGCGCATCGGCGCACGCTCCGTGCGCCAATGCGCCTAGGCTCTCGGCGCGCGCGCCTACCGTAATTCTAATAAGTAAACCAGGCAAGTCGTCCGGGGGACGCAGTATACTCCACAAATTTGAACTCCTACGCACGGTGACTCATCTGCTGTTGTGGCCTCCTGACACTCCCAATCGGAAAACTAATGCCGAATTCGTGATCTACATCCCAGAATACCTCAGAATCAACATACAACACCCCTAACTTCCTATGGACTAGCAGAAACGAAATTCTGCAGTTGGGGTACGGTAGCATGCGATTTCGCCATAGGTACGTTCAAACATCATCTAAGCGCTAAACAAATGGCAAATTCGTAATCAGCGCCCCCGAAAACCCCGAAATCGAGTATAATATTGCAAAAGTTGACTTGACACCCACAATTCAAACGGACGCGGGAGGGATACTGTAGCTTCGACAATTTTTCCAAAATACTTTTCTGGGCCAGATTTAAGCGCAGAGTCGTTTGAAACCACTTTTGGAACGATTCGGCAACGCATTCGAGCGCTCTAGGCGCCGAAACGCGAAAATCGCAATTTTCGACCCCGGAGTTGAACAAGCTGTTTTAAAAAAGTTGAGTTGTTTTATTAATACAGAGTGGTTTGTGAGTGTTTTAAAGTGGAAGAGTAAAAGAGTGGATACTTTTGTAAAGTATTTCGAAGCCTTTCCGATATGATGCGCGCCCGCCCGGAGTTCACTATTCATGCGCTACTTCTGACACGCTCCTTTCTGAGAGGTTCTTGCAGGGCAACATTGGGATCGCCCGGGATTATTTTTTTGAGCAAGACACACGCATTTCTGAGCGGTTGTTGCAGGGCAACATTGGGATCGCCCGGGATTAATTATTTTTGCAGACAAAGTTGTTCGTAAGACAAGGGTTTAAAAAACAAAAGTATTTCTTTAGGAATGACCGTTCAACAACTGCCTCAACGTAAGCTTTCAAACGGTCGAACGAATGCCGCTCTACAACGTAAGACGAGCGAGTTAGGGCCCATTTGCTGTTTGAACCTTTGGGTTACTGTAGTTCGCGATATTCAAACTTTTGAGTTTCGACCAATAGAAGAACAAATGATCAGTGAGTCAAGAGCTATCCAGTAACTCAAGATCGTCTCTCTACGACGCACGCTGAGCGAGTTAGAGCAATTCCTATGCTAAAAACGCAAGAATGTCGCTTTTCGTTTTGCGTGTTTGCGTAATTAACAAAATTTTTAATGCCAAACGAAAGAGCACGTCGAGACCTTTTAGTTGACCTATCGCACGCCGCTCTACGACGTAAGACGAGCGTGTTAGAGCCGTTTTGCCTTTTGGACTTTCGGGTTACTGTAGCGCGCGCAATTCAAATTTTTGACTTTCGACTTCTGTTAACGGAATTATCAGTGTGCCGAAACCTATTCAACGAACTCAGGATCGTCTCTCTGTGACGGAAGACGAGCGAGTTAGATAAGTTTTGCGTTTTAAACCTTTGGGTTACTGTAGCTCCCGAAATTCAAACTTTTGAGTTTCACCCAATAGAAGAACAAATGATCAGTGAGTCGAGAGCTATCCAACCAACCCAAGATCGTCTCCGTACGACGCACGCTGAGCGAGTTAGAGCGATTTCTGCGTTAAAAACGCGAGAATGTCGCTTTTCGTGTTGCGTGTTTGCGTAATTAAGAAAACTTTTAATGCCAGACGAAAGAGCACGTCGAGACCTTTAAGTTGAGCTATCGCACGCCGCTCTACGACGTAAGACGAGCGAGTTAGAGCCGTTTTCCTTTTAGACCTTCGGGTTACTGTAGCGCGCGCAATTCAAACTTTTGAATTTCGAAGTCTCTTAGCAACATTACCAGTAAGTCGAGACCTATCCATAAAGTCCAAGATCACCTTTCTATGACTTACCAACGCCGAGATCTGAGAGCGTGACGAACGGACGGACGGACGGACGAACGGACGCACGCACGAAAAGCTCTCGTAGGGGTTCGCCCGGCTGAGGCCGGGCGAAAAAAGTCGCAGTGTAAGAAAGTTTTTTGTGTTTCGCCCGATTTTCTCCGTTCATGGCTCATTCGATAGAGGACATCTGGGAAGGAGCACCAAGAGTGGTCTCGCCGCTCTAGCTGCTACCTAGCTCGCACAGCAGCCAGTCAAAGTTGACCCGGGGCCGAAATTCGCGAATTTTTCAAATTTGGCGCCAAAATGGGTCCCGCAGCGATCCAATTCTTTTTTTGCCAACTCGGCACTATCGAGTACTACAACATATCAAAAGATAGTATATACCATTATATGCAACTTTTTCGAGTTCTACCCTGTGTAACCCATTTTTCAGTACTTTGAAAATTTAAATTTTTGAATTTCCCGCCAACGGGGTCCCGGAGCGTGACCCCGTTTGGTGTCCACCCTGCCCACCCACTAGGCCTACCCAACGCAAAAGACCGTTTGCAAATCGGCCGCTGCACGCGCAAACGCCATCCGGTTAAAGTTACTGCGTTTCGCGCACAAACGCTATATACTCCACACTTTTTTGTGGAGTATAAACACAGACGATAGAACACCGTAAATGTGTAATTGAAGGCAGTGGCAGCAGGTTTGGTACAAATGAGTGCTAATACTGTCAAACTTTAAATTCGAATATCTCGAGCTACGCTGCGAGTTTCTTAGCGCGGTTTGTTGCGTTCGATAGAGGAAAGTCAAACGATTTGACAAGTTGGCACTCCACCACTCCAAAAAGGGAGGAGTGTCATAGCGATCGCGCAGACTCTGTGTAAATTTTAACGTTCATAAGTCGACCTAGACTTGGCAGATCGGGGCGAATTTTTTTTATTCGATTGGCTTCTGGATGGCGCAACATGCTGCAGGGGTCTCGACTTCTGTGTTTAACTCGACATTTGACAAATTGCCAAAAGCCCAATTTTTTACCTCAGACAAACTTGAGAGGCTTAGAATAGCTCTCTGGCAGGAAAGAGGGAATAATTTGTCCAGGTTTGGCTTGGACTTAGGTTCAGCTTAGGTTTAGGCTTACGCTTGTGCTTAGGCTTAGGCTTACCCTTAGGCTTAGGCTTGTTTTCCAATCTGGAATAATCTGATAATTAATATCCATAACTAGACTTAATGCTTTGGGAAACTCAAATGTAGCAAAGCATTGTGGCCAAAAGATTTTGCTGAAGTATGGTATCAGCTATCAGGACACCTTGAGGTATAACTGGTGCAAAAATCGTCAAAATCGCCCACCCTGTGCAAGAACTGAATTTTTTATGTGCGCCTCAAACCGGTGCGTGTTGCGTGATTATGACCAAACATGCACCACGCCAACACGCTCCAACACACTCTAACATGGGCATCCAACGATGCAATAATCATTTGAGTTTCCCAAAGCATTAAGTCTAATTATGGATATTAATTATCAGATTATTCCAGATTGGAAAACAAGCCAAAGCCTGAGGGTAAGCCTAAGCCTAAGCACAAGCGCAAGCCTAAACCTAAGCTGAACCTAAGTCCAAGCCAAACCTGGACAAATATTCCCTCTTTCCTGCCAGAGAGCTATTCTAAGCCTCTCAAGTTTGTCTGAGGTAAAAAATTGGGCTTTTGGCAACTTGTCAAATGTCGAGTTAAACACAGAAGTCGAGACCCCTGCAGCATGTTGCGCCATCCAGAAACCAATCGAATAAAAAAAAAATTCGCTCCGATCTGCCAAGTCTAGGTCGACTTATGAACGTTAAAATTTACACAGAGTCTGCGCGATCGCTATGACACTCCTCCCTTTTGGAGTGGTGGAGTGCCAACTTGTCAAATCGTTTGACTTTCCTCTATCGAACGCAACAAACCGCGCTAAGAAACTCGCAGCGTAGCTCGAGATATTCGAATTTAAAGTTTGACAGTATTAGCACTCATTTGTACCAAACCTGCTGCCACTGCCTTCAATTACACATTTACGGTGTTCTATCGTCTGTGTTTTACTTATTAGAATTACGGTAGGCGCGCGCGCCGAGAGCCTAGGCGCATTGGCGCACGGAGCGTGCGCCGATGCGCCGATGCGCCAATGCGCCCTTGCGTGTTTTAAAAAAAGCCCACTATCTCCCGGTTGTCGCACGTCGATCAACTGAAGAATGTAAGGACCGCATGCGCCATGACGGAACGGTAATCTTCATCAACCCGACTACCAAAATCGTCTTCTATTGATGGCACGTCTAAGTCCGGCAGTTACTAACCCACACCCCGTGTCTGACATCCACGCTCCAATCTAAAATCGACAGGACGGACAGGAAGGGGACAGGAAGTTGTTGGCACATCATCAAATGCAGAAACGAAACAACAGCGACTGGATGTCTGTGAGCGTATCATCAAGTTCGTTAGTTGCACTGAAGAGTTGGCGCGCACACAAAATGGTTCTAATGCCTTCCTTTGACACTCCGGCTGGTGGGGCAAGCGAATGTGGGTCGTGTTGTTGTTGTTGTTTTTGGGGGCGACGCGAGGAGGCTATTTGTCATTTGCAGCCCATTTCGCATACCCTTAGTAACACAACCGATACTGTAAGGAGCTAGTAACGTCCAGAGGCACAGATGAACCTGAGGACGTCCCAGAGGGACAGCTCCCTGATCTCCTGGGGGGCAGCGGGAGCCACCCCCCAGGTACGAATGCGAAGGGCCAGAAGCGCATCACATTCCACTAGAAAGTGAGTGGCAGACTCGTCCGCCAACCCACAGAACTCACACGTCGGGTCACCAGTTAGCCCAACCCTGTACAGGTGCCAGTTAAGGCCATGTCCTGAAAGTACTCCAACAGCTGCCCGAAGAGTATGCCTAGATAGACGCATCAACCTGGCAACGGTGGATCTATTAGGCCAACAGATGAAGGCCCTAGCTTGCTCGCAGTCAGCTCTAGCGTGCCATTCTGCCTTATGCTTGCCCACCAACCACTTAGTGAGCTGTAACTGAACTGTGCACTTGGGTACACCAACAATAGGCTCCCTTCCAGGGAGGGGAGCCAAACAGCCAGCTTTAGCCAGCTGGTCTGCCTTCTCATTGCCAGGCACACCCCTGTGACCTGGCACCCAGTCAAGACTGAGCCGATTCTGAGCACCCACTCGGTTGAGCGCTTCTCTGCACTCTGCCACCAGGCAGGACTCCACTCTGAAAGAAACCAGTGCCGCCAAGGCGGAGCGACTGTCTGTGAAAATGGTAAAGGACCATCCGACGACTTCACGGTCTAAAATGTAGAGTGCGCATTGCAAGATTGCATACACCTCCGCTTGAAAGACCGTTGCAAACTTGCCCAGTGGGAAAGACATCTCCACGTCCCACGTTGGGATGTAGACGCCCGCGCCAGTCGTTGTGGACAGACGCGAGCCATCCGTGAAGCATGGGACGCCCATCGACCTCGGAGGCCTGGCCGCCAGGACCCTCCTCCACATGTGGGTCGTGACTCGTGGTGTTTGCGCCGTGGCGCGTCGGTTAGCAATCGCGTCTGCGCAAGGCTCTGCAATCAACAACGGTGACGTGATGGATCGACATCGTGAAGACAGCGACTTATCTGTGCTGTTCTAGTGACAGTGTGATTCATTCGGTACGGGTGGTTACTTTGTTGGTACTAGTTGAGGGGTTGAGCTGAGTCAAGAAAGAAGACCGTCTTTCCGCACGAAGAACCGGTTGAAAGGCTCTGGAAGATGTCTCTAGACAGTGAGCATGCATGCTTTGTCTTGTTGACGACGCTGCCCTTACTTTTCAATTGTTTCTCTTACTTGCAGAGCACCTGTTCAACTTGAAGTTCGCCTCCAAGGATCTCTTGCGCAATGCGAAGAAGTGTGATCGCGAGGAAAAGACGGAGAAAACAAAGCTGAAGCAGGTTGGCCGCACTTCTGACTCGATTAGCCTGCCTATAATCTGACAATGTGCCATTTCTGGTGTTGCATCGACTGAAATGGGTCTTGTTTCACCAGGCGATTCAAAAGGGCAACGCGGAGACGGCGCGCATCCACGCCGAGAATGCCATTCGGAAGAAGAACGAGGCGCTCAACTACATGCGCATGAGCGCCCGCATCGACGCCGTCGCCGCTCGCGTCCAGACGGCCGCCACCACCAAGAAGGTTGGCTTGGCCTCTATTCATTCGCTTGTCTGGTCTGGGTGGATATGAAGGCGCTGTTCCAGATTAGCGGTCCTTAAGGAAGATAGCGGTCCTTTCAAGTGAGAGCGGTCCTTTCAAAGGACACCGGTCCAATGAGTTCTCTCTGCGATCTTTTCTGAGATTTTTTTTAGGACCGCCCTTCCATATTGACCTTTCAGAAGGGCGGTCCATTGGGATACGTAGCTCATGGACCGGCGTGCTGTACCACCGTTCCAGAAGGGCGGTCCATCAAGGTATATGGTGTTATGATGGACCGGCCTACTGTACTGGCATTCCAGAAGTGCGGTCCATTTCGAAAATCTGTGGCTGCGCCCGTGGCAGCGGCGTCTCCAAGTTAGGCTCAGGCTTAGGCCCAGGCTCAGGCTAAGGCTCGAAATGGACCGCCCTTCTGGAATGCCAGTACAGTAGGCCGGTCCATCATAACACTATATACACTGATGGACCGCCCTTCTGGAACGGCGATACAGCACGCCGGTCCATGAGCTACGTATCCCAATGGACCGCCCTTCTGAAAGGTCAATATGGAAGGGCGGTCCTAAAAAAAATCTCAGAAAAGATCGCAGAGAGAACTCATTGGACCGGTGTCCTTTGAAAGGACCGCTCTCACTTGAAAGGACCGCTATCTTCTTTAAGGACCGCTGATCTGGAACAGCGCCGATATGAAGACAGTGAGGAGACACAGACAAGCGTACCTCTCTCTTTATCTGCCATGCTCTTTCAGGTGACGCAGTCGATGGCCGGCGTCGTCAAGGCCATGGAGTCGGCCATGAGAGCCATGAACCTGGAAAAGGTTAGATACCAATACTTTGCTTGGTGTGTCAACGTGTAATTCCAAGTGCCAACGCATAGTCTTTGGCGAAGACGCGAAATGGCTAGACTGACCACCTGTTCGCATTAGGACGATTGCTCTCGTGACATCCAGATTTTGACCCACCATCCCGCGCGCCGTGCTTCTTGCAGGTGTCGCAGTTGATGGACCGCTTCGAGAAGGACTTCGAGAACCTGGACGTGCAGTCGGCCACGATGGAGGGCTCCATGTCGGCCACGACCACGCTGAACGCCCCACAGAGCCAGGTGGACGCCCTCATGATGCAGGTGGCCGACGAGGCCGGCCTCGAGCTCAACATGGAGATGCCCCAAGCCGGCAGTCAGACGGCCGTCGGCGCCTCCACGCAGGCCAACCAGGAGCAGGTCTCTCACTCTTCCTCCGCGCCTTCGTTCTCTTTCTCAAACGCGAACATGACATGGTCTCTCAGTTCAGGACGAGCTGTCCCAGCGCTTGGCCGCCTTGAGACAAGCCTAGAGGGCGGATCTGGCAGCTACGCTGCTACGACTTGGAGATTCGGTCGACCGTGCTGTTGTTCGTCGAGCGCCTTTCTCGATTGCGTCGTCGTGCCGTGCCGAATGCGTCCGCCACACCTTCCTAATTGAAACTGATGTCCTGATGCGGTCGCTTGTTCCTCCCTCCGTACCCAAGTCGACGGTGATGTATAGCTACACCTGTGTTTTGGCGCTCGTACGCTTGTGCTACGCTGTGAATGTGATGTGTATGTATCGCGGGCTGCCAGTCCAATGGCCTGTCCTTGTTCCGTCGTTGAAGAAGGAATTAGGAATAGTCGTGTGGAACCACACATCGTTGTTCGCGCTGACAGTGAGCGGATGTCGGTCGGAACCGCAAGCACTGTTTTCCTTTTAGAGTGGCCAAACGTATCCTTGCTGCAGTTGATTTAATTCTTCCGGTGTCTCTCGCCGTTTCCCCACCAATGCACCAGTGTTGCATAGTTGGCGAAACGCGTCCACACCGCAGATGTTTTGAATTTTGCTAAAGCGCTGCTTGCGTCGATCAAAATTGAAGCGTGCTGTGTGTCACAGTTGCGCACCACCAACGCGCCAGTGCTGGCTTTTTATACTCCACAAAAAAGTGTGGAGTATATAGCGTTTGTGCGCGAAACGCAGTAATTTGGATCGGATGGGGTTCGCGCGTGAAGCGGCCGATTTGCAAACGGTCTTTTGCGTTGGGTAGGCCTAGTAAGTGGGCAGGGTGGACACCAAACGGGGTCACGCTCCGGGACCCCGTTGGCGGGAAATTCAAAAATTTATATTTTCAAAGTACTGGAAAGAGGGTTAAACAAGGTAGAACTCGAAAAAGTTGCATATAATGGTATATACTATCTTTTGATATGTTGTAGTACTCGATAGGGCCGAGGGTGGAAAAAATGAATTGGATCGCTGCGGGACCCATTTTGGCGCCAAATTAAAAAAATTCGCGATTTTTGGCCCCGGGTCGACTTTGACGGGCTGCTGTGCGAGCTAGGTAGCAGCTAGAGCGGCGAGACCACTCTTGTTGCTCCTTCCCAGATGTCCTCTATCGAATGAGCCATGAACGGAGAAAATCGGGCGAAGCACAAAAAACTTTCTTACACTGCGACTTTTTTGACTCCGGGGTCGAAAATTGCGATTCTCGCATTTCGGCGTCTATGGCGCTCGAATGCGTTGCCGAATCGTTCCAAAAGTGGTTTCAAACGATTCTGCGCTTAAATCTGGCCCAGAAAAGTATTTTTGACAAATTTGCAGAATTACAGTATCCCTGCCGCGTCGGTTTGAATTTTGGCTGTTGGATCGACTTTGCCAATATTATGCTCGATTTCGGGGTTTTCGGGGGCGCTGATTACGAATTTGGCATTCGTTTAGCGTTTAGATGATGTTTGAACGTATCTATGACGAAATCGCATGCTACCGTCCCCCGACTGCTGAATTTCGTTTCTGCTAGTCCATAGGAAGTTAGGGTGTTGTATGTTGATTCTGGGGTATTCTGGGATGTAGATCACGAATTCGGCATTAGTTTTCCGATTGGGAGTGTCGGGAGGCCACAACAGCAGATGAGTCATCGTGCGTAGGAGTTCAAATTTGTGGAGTATACTGCGTCCCCCGGACGACTTGCCTGGTTTGACGATACGTGTCCCCACCATTTGGAATTTTGTGGGCGAAGAAAATCGTTTGTGTCAAATTTGAATTCGGATGTGTCTAGCTGTTTCACCAGAGAGGCGCCAGTGTCGGTTAGATATATTGAATTTTGCGGAGGGAAGTTGCTGGGGCCAAATTTGAATCCGATGTCTTTCGCCGTTTCGCCACCAATGCTTCAGTGTTGGGTACTTGGCGAAACGTCCCCCACCATTTTGAATTTTGGGGGAAGACAATCCTGTGTGCCAAATTTGAATTCGGATGTGTCTCTCGTTGTTTCGCCACCGAGGCGCCAGTATTGGTTAGATACTTGGAGAAGGGAGCCAAACAGCAGTTGTTTTGAATTTTTGCAGAGGAAATTTGCTCGGTCAAATTTGAATCGGATGTGTCTCTCGCTGTTTCGCCACCGTACGGCCAGTGTGGGGTAGGTGGCGAAGCCTATCCCCACTGCAGTTGCCTTGAATTTTCGTTGAGGGAAGTTGTTGGCGCCAAATTTGAAAGGATGTGTCTCGCTGTTTCGCCACCGAGGCGCCTGTGGTGGGGTGGCTGCTTCTCGCATTCTCCCTGTTGCCCAATGGTTCCAGCTTGGTCCTGCACCGTTGGCTGTTGCTCAAATGGCCAGACAGAAATTCACCGAGTTGTCGCGGCGCTTGTGGCTCTGTAGCGGTAATTTACTTCTTTGGTGGCGTGTTTTTCGCGCAATTTCAAACTGCGCGGTATTTGACTGAACCTGTTGGAATTGCGCCTGAACTGTCTTTACGTTAGTGTCTCTGTCTCGAGATCGAATTGGACTGGAATTGATTAGTTCAACAGTCTCTTCGGATTGAGCACTGGCATTGGCTGGTCGAATAACAACACGTTCTGCTGCAAATGTGTGGAAGAACCGCTTGGTGAGCATTTTGTTTGGATTCGACTCGGTTTGACAATGGGGATTCATTTACGAGCGAACATATCGCCGCGAACGTTATGGGCGCACAATCACAGCAATCTGTCGCCGGCCGACCTCTGTCGTGCCTGTGGCTATCGTGCGAACGGAGGCGAGAAGAGCAAGGGCCAGGAGAAGGGCTCGTCGTCGACCTGGAAGAATGCCGTGTGGAAAGAAGGCGAACGGCTCAGCGAGCCCTGCTCCAGCAGCGACGCGCTGGACTCTTCGGTCTTTGCGCCGACTTTCAACATGGCGCCTTACTCATTCGGGTGTGTTTGAGTGCGTGCACTAGCACTATAGACACGTCTGGTCAGTTCATTCATTTTTTCCCAGGGCATCAAAGTACTCGCCATGCTGTTTCGTTGAAGTTCAGTAGACACTTCGTTCTTTTCAGTCCCGTGTTGGTTTCGGCCTCCCACTTCGGTGGCGAGGAAAAGATCACCTCGGCTAGAGTAGTGACGCCCATGAAGTGGGGCCTCATTCCTTCCTGGTACAAAGGTGCGGCAATATCTTTGCTTCCTCGTCGCGCAAAATGGGCAGGCAGGTGTGTTGTTAGCACTCCGACCCCAAAAGGGGCGGAGTGCTATAGTGGAGCTGCTCCCGATCAAAATTTTTGCCCCAAGATTTCTCGCGCGTGGTTCGTCCGATTTGGACGGGGTTTTTTTTAATCGATAGCTCTCGAGGGATACTAGGGGTGCTCGGGCCTTCGTTTTTTTCGCGTGGTGGAAAAATTTTGAGAAAAATTCAAAAATTTGAATTTTTACTTACTGGGAGGGTGTTCACCCAGCTGGAATTTGTGGAATAGTGGGCCGATTTTGACGCCCTTTGGATATGTTATAGCCCTCGACGAGACGAACAGGGGAAAAAAAATCCCGAGCCAATCGGCCGACGCGTTCTCGGGTTACGGTAGCCGAAAGCGGTTTTTGGACAAAAATTTGCCTTTAAAAAATCCTAGTAAATCAGGGAGTTGTTGGATCGGGCCAGATATCTCAAATCGGCAAGATTATCATGTTCTCTTTCGTTTAAGACCAAAATCGCCGAAATCCGCCGAGGAAATCTTGAGTTCTGCTGTCACAACGGGTCTCCGTCGGGGGTCGAAAATTCCAATTTTTGACTTTCGGCCGTTTTAGCGCCCGATTTCGACGATTTATGGCCAAATGGACTGCACCACGCGATTCCCCGTTGAAAACTGATCCGGAGCCGATTTTCAAAAATATTTTTTCGGCTACCGTACCCCGGCCGCGTCCAAAATTCGAATTTCCACCCGGGTGGTCAAAATCAATGTTGGAGTCGATCCCGGTGCTTTCGAGGTCGCTGATGCCGAATCTGGCGTTATTTTGGCGTTTCGGATCAAGATTGGCGAGTTTTTGCCGATTTTCGACCTACCGAAGCCCTACCTCGAAGAAACTGAAAGCGAGGTAATTGAACGTTTGTAATGCCGATTCTAGGGTATTTCGCGACGAGGAACGCGAATTTGCTATTGGTTTCTCCATTCTGTGTCGATTTTGCCTTCAAACAGCCACTTTCCTAATACCGACATTCAAATTTGAATGCAACTTTTACCGTACTCTCCTCAAACTATGTTGTAACTCAAATTGGCGCGCGCATTCAAACTTCACAATTGAAGGAAATGCAGTGCGAAAAGACGGCGTGGTAAAGTAAGCATTTGCGCATGAATTGTCTATTATCCCGTCCAAAATGGCAAGGCGAGTCTGCGGTTGGCGCAGCCCCGAATCTTAGCTGCCGGCTACTTGTTGAATCGAAGCGAAATGGCGCATTTTGGGCTCAATTCGGCCTGGTCTACAGGATTTCGGTGGAGTTCTGCTGCGCGCCGGCCGGTCCTTGTAGGTGGAGGGAATTGCGTACTCTGAAACTCGCGCGCCGGCGGAAATTGTGGAGACTCTTTGGGCGGAAATCGGCCTTATTTCTCATGATAAGTGAGTGGCGGCCTGCTTTCTCCCGTTCTGGTCGGAGTGCTTCACTGCAGGTTCTCCTGCAC